>JAHZNH010001247.1:0-11586 GCA_027744355.1 Tyrannoseira gladiata
CGACTCAACATGACATCAAAGTGATTTCACTCGCACACAGATGCATTGCACATCCTCCTCTCCTGTTTTTCTTTTCTCTGCGGCAATTATACTGTTTTGTCTTTCCAGCACCCAACTCAGTCAGCGTCCTTCTCACACCTTCCGTAAATGATAAGAACCACCGGAGTGCTCTGCATTTGACATGTTTGGGTTCAGATTATTCCTTTTGTTCATTTTGGTGACCCTCGCAGCTCAAAATGGAAGAAGGTGGGTGGGATGTTATGGAAACACCTGCATTGCACTCCTCCCTTCCCCTAATTTATTAGTGATTACAGTTGATAAACACCGGAAATGCTGAGCGCCGAACTAGCGGACCTCTTCCTCCTCCCCAAAAAAAACTCGTGATTGGGAACGTATTAAAGCTGCGGAAGTAGTTATCACGCTAGTGTGGCCCTGAGCCTGAATCATGTACTTAGTTCAACGAATTCCCGATCGTTGGCCATTGTCATTAAGGACAGAGGGGGAATAGAGCCTTTTCCGGCAGTTAATACTGTCGCTTTCATCTTCCCTCCCCGATTCAATTTCATTATCAGCAATAATAGTAGTTAAGAGTAGCCCACGTCTGAATGTCTTTTGGGCACGTCAGTACTTAAGTAACTAAGACGCTCACGATTTCTCCGTATTTTTTCCCTCCGATAAAAGACAAAGGATACTTGGGGAAGGAGCTTAGCGATGTGAAATACTTGCTCACTCCCTCACATTAACTCAAACAGTTGAATGGGGAAAAAGTCTTTTCTTTTTGTTTGTCAAAACGTCAGGAAAAGTGATAAGGAGAGAAAAGGGCAAGAAACTTCAGAGAAGAAGAAAGCGAGCATCAATGAAGCTTACACAGATTACTGTTGAGTACATTTGAGTTCGCTTCAAGTGAATTTTTATTTCCCCTCCTTTCCCCCGTCTCAATCGAGAATGGAAGTGGGCACGTACGCAAAAGAAGAAAACACTCTCTTGCTCCATTCTCATTTCAGTCAGTTTGGCCTGTTCACACTTGAATGGGAATTGATTCGATAATGCATTCATACGCCCAAAATAATATTGTTTGGGCTATTGCTTTCGCTTATTAATAATAGTTTATTATTATTACACCACTTTTTATTTCGTGTTGTCCTTTGTGACCGAGATTAATGCGTATGTGTGTGGGGATCGAGTGGGTGGGTGGATGGATGCATCACAGAAAATATGAATGAAAAAAAAATCTTTTTGAAGGAGAAAGGAACTTTTCTTCTTCCTCCTTTCATGTTACTCTCTTTCCCACCGTAAATACCTTTTAAGAGCTAGTCACAAATGAATGGCTCAGAAGGAGCATGTTTCTTTGGGAAGAAATTTCTTTGAAATCGTTTTGTAAACTCCTTCTTTCCGCTCGTGAATGGGGAAGAGGAATGAGGAGTACGAGTAAGTATACGCTTGCTGGTAGGGACGTTTTTGTATGATAAAAAGGCTCCTTGTTTCCCAATCACGTCCTCCATCGAGAGAAAGGGGGAGAATTGATGGAGAGTGGGATTGAAACTTTGTGCCAAAAAAACGCAGAACTAATACTAGGTATATATATTAGTACATTCAAGACCTTTAGATCTATCTATTACTAAATACCAAATGCTATATAGTAAATTCGTTTGTACATACATAAGTACTTCCATTCATTCAAGAGAAGTTTTTTTTCACCTATCCCATTCCCAAAAAAGGGAAATCTAGGCTATCGCATCACATCACGTACGCTGACGAAAAAAGTGAAAAAGGAACTCAAACAAATCGAGAAAGCTCCTCCAAATCTCTTTTGTTCCTTACCTCTTGTATCATGTTTCGTTTTTTTAAAGTTGAGAGTGAGTACGAGTCTTAACTTTGATTGTTCTTCAGGGACTCTACTGGTCCAGTCAACTAAGGAGGAGAGACACTCGATGCTTTTTTTCGATGATGTGAAGCATTATTTCTTAGCTCTCCGAGTGGACAGAAGACGCCGACTTAAATAAATAGTGTAAGTAGTACTACCGTGATCCACTAATAAGATCATAGTCACATCGGGGATCGGGCGAATCCTCGAGAAAGACTTTTTTAAGAGGATGACAATTGAACGGGAATTATTTGCTTTGGGAAGAGTACGCACACAATAAAAAAAACTTTCATCGGGGTGTCTTTTGTTTGCACTGCAATGGTAATGGTACGGGGGCAAAACGTAGAAATGTTTCCACATAAACTAATACGCGCACACATTTATTTATTTCATTGCATTATAGTGTGTTGTCTCAGAGCCATCCGGCACGGTGGAGTGGAGTAAGGATTATAGCCAGGAACTAAATCAAGCCATAAAGTTAATACACTCTCAGTTCCTGGACTCGCTCAACCTTTCCCAACAAATATNTTGTCTCAGAGCCATCCGGCACGGTGGAGTGGAGTAAGGATTATAGCCAGGAACTAAATCAAGCCATAAAGTTAATACACTCTCAGTCCCTGGACTCGCTCAACCTTTCCCAACAAATGTGGAATTTTTTTTCTCCGCGCGATCATCATTTAGAAATCACTTTATTATGCAAATTCTGTTTTTCCCTGCATGGATGGATGTAAGTAAGTATGCTGCTCTATGATGATGACGTTGTTGGTGCAGCAGTATAGCAGTTTCAGTTCCATAAAAGTACGAACAAAAGGAAAGGTGGACTTACTTTCGCTACGAACACTCCAATCAATGCTGTCGCCAATTCCGGCGCTGAACTCCCGGCAGCCATGAAGGTAGCTCCGGCCACATCCGGTGATATTTTCAACACTGCAAACAGGAAAGAAAATAAAAGAAAAGGGGGAAAAGAATGCATTGTTGTATTCCTCCATCGCAGTTTACATTCTCCGTCGGAAAGAAACAGACAAGCTCTCCAATTAAGTGAGTAGATATTAGATATTGCAGGGAGAAATTGGAATATATATAAATGCAAAGAATGCAGATGAATAGACAGGTATTCAGGATGAAAAAAAAATCAATGAAAGAGCACAAAAAAAGTGAGCAGCAGTAAAAGTGATGGGCCTACAATTCGGATTCGGTTGTTTTTGCTGAAAGAAAACAAATAAATCGGGCGGAGGTTGGAAATTGATGAAAAGGAATAAGAATATCAGTCCATTTACAAGAAATGTGAATGTTTTCATTTCATTCCGTACCTTCCGTTTCGTTCGTACTCGTGGTTTCGTTTTTCGGGCGCGGTGAAGGCTCCTCCGTGGTCGGTGGTCCTGCGTTGCTCTCGGTGGTGGTAGGTGGACGAAGACTGGCGCTAGGTTCAGTAGACTTCTCAGTTGTCGCTGGACTCTCCTTCTCGGTTGCTTCCTTCAACTTCCGTGATTCTTCTGTGGTTAACATGCTCTTCCTTGTTTGGTGAGAGAAGCCTCCCTGGGGTCACCTTCGTTTTTCCGGTCTTCTGACTGAGGATTGGAGGAACCCCTGGCTCCCTCACGTCCTCATATTCCACCTCGTAATCCTCATGTTTTCTTCCTTGCTCATCCGCTATCCCGTGACTTTGCTCATGCTGACGATAATAATGATGTTGTTGTTGTTGCTGATGATGTTGTTGGTGTTGTTGCTGCGAATGCTCATCCACCGATCCCTCAGACCCGCCTTTCGTTGACTTGAGTGATGTCGCCGCTAGAAAGATCGCAATGACAAGGAAGAATGTGGGACGTGATCGTCGTCTCCTCATCTGCGCCCTTGGTTGGTGATGATGATGATGAACCGCTCCCGAGGAAGCGGAGGCAGCTTGAGGTCCCCATGATGCTCCCGCCATGCTAAATATTCAATTTCGGGGAGAAAGGAAAGAAAAAGAAATTATGCAAACATCGTTATCGCACCCGATCCCTGCTCGTTCTCCTGCTCCCCTGATGCTCAAGAGCAAATAAGTAAGTGAAAACAATAAAATCGATTATTTTCTCCTAGTCTTCCCCGTCAGCTACTTAATGCGACTATTTTCTTGTGAGAAAGAAGAAGCTGTCAGCCTTTTTTCCCCTCGCATGTACGTCATACCATAAGGGGAAGAAGGAGGATTGCACCACCACCGTTCCAGTCTTCCAGCAGAGCACAAGATCGCAATCGACCAGTGGCATTTAATCTGCAAAACGTATTCTCAAAAAAACTGTGAGAGAAAAAGAGCCCAGGAGATCGACCCGCGCCTGTGTAAACTGATACGAAAATCGTTTTCGAGAAGATAAGATATTTTTCCCCTGTTGGCTTCGCTCAAAGGAAGCAATGAAAATAAAGCGTATTATTATCGTCATCGTCTTTCCCCTTTGCTGCTCTCAGCGTAATCTGAGATTTATTTGCTCAAGTAATTTGAGAGCGGGAGCAAAACGCTTTTGCAATTGCTCTTCTGCTGCCTCCCAAGTGGGGAAGTATAAGTATGTATGCTGCTACCACTTGATCTATCTCCCCATCCATCCATCCATTCCATTCCATGGTTCCACCAGGAGAGGGGCTACTTAGAACGTTGTGCACACACACACGCGAGGAAAAAAAATAAATCATACTTCAAACCTTCATGACCTGTCTTCCGAGAACGGAGTGAAAGGTGCGCAGTCATTCCATGTACTTAAGTAAGTAAGTACGCAATATGTCGCTTTGCCCTCTTTACCGTTACTCGGGGCTACTGTCTAGGCAAACTGATTCTCTGAACTATCTCAAAACCTGAGAGGTCGAGGGAGGGGATCTGTTAGTATTAATCGTAAAGTCGCAAATAGAGCACGACCGCTATTCAATTTTTAGCGATTAGTAATTGTCTTATTTTAGACCCGTCCTCTAAATACTTGATCTTCTCAGATTTTCTGCAAGTGCGAATCTCGTTTGCATAGGCTGAAATGATGGAAGGAGAGTAAGTTTTTCGAACTTCCACGCCATTCAGTTTTCGAGGCGAATGCCTGCTTAAGTGCTTCGACATTGAGCCAATTATATAAAGAACTCGCGGCCCGCAGAAACTCGATTTTATTACAGAACGACGCTCTATTTTCGCTGCACACACTATTGATTTCCCTCCGAATTTTCCAGCGCTTTCTTACAAAGGGACAGATATAAATACTGCCTTATTTTATTCAACCGTGAAGGAGTGTGAATTAAGTAGCCTTTATTACTTACTTATTCCCATTCAAATTCAAGTGAGCACTGGAACTTTCAATGTATAAATCCTATGGCTAGTCGTTTGAGCGGGGAGGAGAGATATGATTCATCATCATCATCATCCCCCTCCTTCGATTTCCGTCTGAGCCGCGGAAAGATATTTGAACTTTCTCCTCCCGTTTCAAATCCAATGAAAGTGTTCGATCGATAATTTCATTCGATTTTTTTAATATCCGGCCTCCACTTACATACGTATTTATGGAGCACCAACCAATCCTTTACTAAATTCTGATACGCTACCCATCTTCCCCGGTAGGTACATTCTCGTTCCAATTCTAACGCTCCGCTCCCGCTTCGCTCCCTCTGCTTGTCACATTCTTCATGCTAATGCACTTGTTCAATTGTTTCGCCTGCCAGTAAGTTGGCATAATCAAATTTGTGCCGTCATTAAATACCCAATCCTGCTCCGTAATCTCCCTCTCTTTTTATCCCATTTTTCTTTGATCCTGTAATCGTAATCTCCTTTTAATTCAAGTACTCCCGCTCCCACTCAAACTCCTCCACTTGGAAACAGAGAAACCGTTCTCCACCGCCTCCTTTTGTAATCGGATCGGATGACGTCTTTCCGAGAGACGTTCTCAGTTCTTCCACATGACTCATGCAGGGATTTGCATATGATACTGCCATTTACAAATTTTGCCGACAAAGGGAGGAAACAACCTACGTTCATGATTCAGCACTCCCCCTACAAATTCTTTCTTGTGTGTCACTCTTGTGTGGCTCTTATCATCATCAGTGGGAAATCCTCATTAATTATGTGCCCAGGTAAAATATCCCACAAAGCGGGGTTCAGGACAAAAAGGGAGTCTGAGCTACTTACCTGGGCCCGCCTAATGGCGTACTTATTCTCTGTTTAATTTAGTTAATAAAAAGTGATCCTTCGCTGAAATCTCCTTCGAAAGATGGGAAAATAAATAGCAACCGATTCCTCAGATTACATCACCATCACGACTCCTTCACTCCGATCCCAGTGATAGGGCTGAGGTGGGTCGTGGAGTAGATACGAGAAAGGAGGATTGGATCGTATCGTATCGAATCGGATTAGATTGGAATGGATTGTTTGGGTTGGCAAGAGGATAATTAGCCGTTGCCGTAGTTCAAGCACAGATCCCCTTGCTTCCTTTTTTTCCAGGAGGAGGATTATAAAAAAAGTCCTGTTGTTTGAAACATGACGCAAATGCTTCCGCTCAAAATCCGGGGGGGTCCCCTCCCCCACTCGTCTTCATGATCATCGCCAACAACAACATCAGCGTTGAAGAGAGCAACATAGTCGTGGTAATACTAGCACAAAATTCAAACTTGTCGACCCGAATTCTCCTCCCGAAATAATGATTTCACTCACTCGGGGGATAAACACACGAAGGGGGATTTCTCCCCGTTTGTGTCAGAGTGTTGATGTGATAAGACTTTCCTCTTTTATGCATCGCTTCCCCTCCTCTTCCTCCCTCGATCCACTACTATGGGAGTATAATGTATATAACCAAAAATCCCCTCTGGTCTTTGTTGGGAGAGAAAATGAAAATTGATAAGTATATTCCTCAAGACTAAATACCCTTTTTCCTCGTGTACTTAATCGTTTTTTTCCCTTCGAAGAGACTTCGACTCCCTCACTCAGACGATAACAACCGGAGTAGAAGAGATGCATCAGTCTAGTCAGCAAAAAATCGTGTACGTCAATGGATTGATTCCTAGGACATTCCCAAAACATTTATCTTCCGGATATCAATGGAATGACTGAATGTAATTCACTCTGGATGGATGGATAATGTTTATGTGATGTTACTCGCGGAGAAATAGTTACAAAGAGAATAAAAATTCCCCATCACGACTCTTTCACCATGTCTAAAGAAACTACTCCTGAAACTATGTTTAGTATCTCCTTCCTGGGTTTCAGTGGAGGAGAGCAAGAATCCATCACGAGAAAATGAGCGTCGCCTTACTCCCATCTCATTTATAAGGAACGCTTTATAAATAATCGAGAGGTATTGAATGCTTCCTCTCATAAATACTTGAGCAAATGCCATGCATATTTTTATGCTCGCGATCATTTAGTTAGTGTCTTCCTAATGACGAGACGGTGAAGTGAAGGACCTTGAACCACTCTGCTATAAAAATAGGATGGGGAGCGATACAAAAAATGGTGAAAGCATGCGCCACTTATTTATCAACCTTAACTTATCATCGTCAGCGCATAAAAGAGAGTGATACTTTGCGACGGAGAAAAGGAAACAAAAGTGAAGGAGAAGCGCATACAGGTCGGGTGTTTGGGAGATTGGAAGTTATGGATGCCCTCTTCTGAAAAAAATGTATGGATATTCATGTTCCTTCTGATGTATCTAGTTTTTGAGCGAGTTTGTATCCGAAATAAATACAGGGAAGCTCTGATTCCCCGTGAAATAGATGCATATTGCTACTTGGTAAAGTGGTTTGCAGGTACTTCGCAAAAAAAACAGTAGACTACCTCTGGCGCCATTCCATTCGGGCACAGGCGTGCGAGGTGGAATCGATAAATGGGAATGAGATGGATTCATACGAAGAGATCATAATGAAAAGGAAGGAGGATAAAAACATGCTTGATTCAATCTTCGGGTAAATACATTCGTGTGTGTATTTCCCAACTCACACGCACGTTCCCCGGATTGAAGGAGGAGGAGGAGAAGATGAGGGAGTAAACTATCCCGAGAAAGAAACCTGATGATGAGTAGGATATCCATGTGGATGATGCAACGGCATCCCAACGGAGAAGGGATACTCCTGGAAAGGAACAGATCTGATCTGGTCCGATCCAGGCAGGGAAATCCCTACCAACCGAAAAAAATGATGATGAGTGGGTTTTGTACGGACTTGGACACAAAATTTCATTCGGATTTCCTCAACAACGAAAATTCACTCTATTGTCGTAAAGTGTGAATTTCTCCGATGTATTATTTATTCGAACGCGAGTCAGTGATGAGATCAGGAGTTGATGCGTGGAACATATTATAGCTGCTGAGATCTCTCTATTTTTTGTTGGAGTAGTATTGTGAAAACATCCACGCTTTTATTTCCAGTTCCAGTCGAAATTTGCATTGGAAGCGGATGGAGCGAGCGACTTCATTGTGGGGGGGAATTGTGCTTAAGTGAAGTCATCACGTCACATCACATCGAATCAAGGCTCCGGAGGTAATCCTAGCTCTCATCATCTCCATCCCACTATTTGCAATAGACGTCGCCCCCGGCTCACGCTCCATGGATGGGTAATATTCAACATTTGAGAGAGATTCATCGGGAAATCATATTACACCATCAGGAAACTCTCAGCTCAGCTCCAGCAAATCCAGCCGGAAGGGGAAGTGCTCAAGTTCGCGAATCAAATCTGTACATCCGAGTGTACAAATAAACACGGTAATTTTTCGTGGGAGCGATCCATTCCACTCCACTCCATGCCATGTCAATGATACACTCGGATTCGATTTGATTTTTTTTTGATGCGATGCCTCAAAGCCAGCTCAGTCACTCATTCACTCCATCAGAGAATCGGAGGATGGCAATGGCAACACTCTCATTTCATTTCTGGCAATTTTGATTGATTTTTCCCCGGAGAACTTTCCCTTATAGTACTGACACATATTCTTCCCCCCGTCCTCCTCCCCCTCGTTCTCTCCTCTCATCACCCAAGACTTTTCATTTCCAACTGTGGAAAAAAAACTTTGTTTTGCAAAGACCTTTTGTGGAGCTAATCTAATATTGGGGAAGTTCTGCCTCATCCTGGAAGGGGAATCATCGAATCGAGTCGCGACGCAGTAAAAAACTTTCTTTCGCTTCATTTGGAGATAGATAGATCCGAAAGGAAAACTTTCTCTGGCTGTGGAGCAAACATGCTTTCTTACTTTAGACACATATTCTTCCCCCCGTCCTCCTCCCCCTCGTTCTCTCCTCTCATCACCCAAGACTTTTTATTTCCAACTGTGGAAAAAAACTTTGTTTTGCAAAGACCTTTTGTGGAGCTGATCTAATATTGGGGAAGTTCTGCCTCATCCTGGAAGGGGAATCATCGAATCGAGTAGCGACACAGTAAAAAACTTTCTTTCGGTTTATTTGGAGATAGATAGATCCGAAAGGAAAACTTTCTCTGGCTGTGGAGCAAACATGCTTTCTTACTTTTTTCCCCAAGATGATGAAACAGATGCGCCCATTCGAGATGAACACTGTATTTTTTTATCCCTACCGAGTGAAAGGAAGTTCAGAGTTATACAAAATATTGACGGATTTGATCGGAAACTTTGGTTCATACCAGCCCCCCCTTTGGGGATGGATATTAACGCTGGCAAAATATCCAAAGTGCTCCTAAATATGTACATACTTATGTACTCAGTTGGAATATTGGGCAACTCCAAATCATTGCTGGTGGGAACGCCCGGGGTTGCACAAAAGATGGAGAGCTCCCCATCATATTTACGAGCTGATTATTTCCACTCCTGACAGCCCATGAAACTTTCGCAATTAAAAATGGAATTCCACTTCTTTTCTCTACTCCGTTCCAATCCAATGAATAGTGGGCTCGCATCACATCACACGGAGCACAAAGCGTGTACTCGCTACTCGCTCCAATGCTTCAGCCATTCTCTCCCGCCAACATTAATATTTCAAAGGAGATTAATGAAACTTGGATCGGGAATGAGCTCAATGAAAACTTTCTCCTCGTGGATGTGTTTCACTCCTACTTACTTACTCAATAAGTACTAAACGAGTACGATCCATCCCCAAAAAATAGTAAGGCTATGACTATTACAATTTACTTCTTTTTTTCTAGCCAGATTTTCATGTTTCCCATGATGCAAAACTCTTCTGCATTTTTTGTATTATACCGTTGGTATTTTCGCCCACCCTAAGAGAGTGACAAGCATTTTACTCCCGTTTACTCCCGCATTATTACTTCTCCCACTCCCATTTCGTATTGATGGTTGCGTGTGTGAAATATATCCAATGTATTCATGAGGAGAAAAAACACTGACTAACAATGTATTTAGGGGAGTGAGTGCTTTCACTCCGGATTCGAGAGTGCAGCAAAGCAAGACGCACACTTCAATGCTTCCTTTTTGTGATTGTGGTTTCTAGCTTTCCATGNGAGTGAGTGCTTTCACTCCAGATTCGAGAGTGCAGCAAAGCAAGACGCACACTTCAATGCTTCCTTTTTGTGATTGTGGTTTCTAGCTTTCCATGCTTCTTTTGCTTGTCCGACATATTATATATTTTGCTTTAATGTGTTCGCTGCGTAAGCCTCACTTCCCGAAAGCATTTAAGTTATTTTCAGGACGGATGTACTCACCCACTCGATCGGTTGGATGTAAGCTGTCTACTAAATACTTATTTCAAGGCAATAGGAACGAACTGAACTAGGAAGGAGGAAAAATGATTGTTGGAGTAACAACTGTCAAAACAGGAAGGAATTTGATGGTCCAAAACTTAAATAAAAATGCAAGGGGTGTACACGTCGACTCGATATCAAGTCATAGATACGGGTTGACAACTCGCAAATTATATCATATTGATCCTACGCAAAGCAAACTTACATATTTTTTTGTGATTTGCAAATTGTAGAGAGGTAGCATTCAAATTGAATTGAGTTGAGTTGGATGTTTGCGAAAATGTCAGACTAAATAAGTGGAATTCTACAAATTGATTTTGTCTCGTGCATATCATATTCGCTCCACTCCAAATTATTAATGCGATGTATTAACTTTTGCATCATTGTTTGGCGAGGGGAACTATAATATGTGAAATGGAAAATGAAAGGGGAATTTTGAAGCGGGCGGAGTGGAAAAGCCCAGATTCCGCTCACGATCAGTGATATGATCATGTGTTCCCATGACTAACCCCTAATAGATATTGCTGGGTTTGTGGTAATTGAGTAATTATGAAATCAAGAGCAATCTACTAAAAGTTAAATTTCCTGTGAATTCTCACCCGGAATACTTAATTGGTTGGGCGGTAGGGCCAAATCGAGATATTTCGGGTTCCGGTCGGTAGTACTGACGATCAGTATTAGAGTCAGCGTCAGTGCAGAGATCTGGGTGGAGGAGGAGGCGTACATTTGATGAAATTTCCCAATCACTCACTCAGCACCTCACAGTTCCAGAGGAAGTTTTGTCGGAGGGAAAATTTTCCACTTTAGCTTTATTACGAGATTTCAATGATTGTTTATCTTCATTACATCTCGCAACCAGCGAGCCACTTCTTTTTGACGGGGAGAGTGAAGTGATTGCGTTCTGGGAGTCACGTCACGTCACGCTCCCGTCTGTTTCTGTTTGCACAGTATTTTTTAATGAACTCGTTCAGTACACATTGTTAAGTCCTCGATGTTCCCATCGGTCTTAATAAGGGAGCTTACACAACTTAAGTATCCAGTAATATGTTCTTACTTCCTCCTCCTCCCG
>JAHZNH010001248.1:0-11369 GCA_027744355.1 Tyrannoseira gladiata
TTTCGCGGATTTTTGTCAATTTGATAAGAGACAGCGTAAATGAGGAGAGGAGTCTCGTCAGTTGGAAAACATGAAAAACAGGACATTATTTTCGACAGAAACACGAATAAATGACGAGACAGCGACTGGAATGACATGCTGAAATCGAGTCTCTCTTCATCGTCCGAATGATGGAGGGAAGTTCACCTTGAGCTTTCATTTCATAAATTTTGAAATGTGAAGAGGTCTTTCATGTTTTGCGTAAGAGGGAATTGAAAAACAAATTGCATTCGAATTTGAATTGAAGGGCCCTTGGCATTTGAATTTGTTGAATAACTAAAGAGTCTATTGGTACAAGACATCATTCATGAACGACCCCGGATGACTCCTAAGCCTCCTAGAATTTCATCTTGAAATCCAACGGTTCCTCAGATCTCGATATGATACGGGAAGAGGAGATAAAGTTTCAAGTTTTCCCTTCAGTTTCAGGAGAGAAAACTGGCTAGTAAATATATAACCAGTAGTAAATTTTCTGCGCTTGTCGTGGCAAAAAATCACGGCCCATCGTTAACCTGTCAATTTGGTATGTCCCATGATAAGCTATTAGCTAATTATGGCTGAACTTTGCCTCTTATCGGCATTTTTTTCTTTCTCCATGAGAGAGAAAAAAATTAGATTTTTTTCTGCAGATAATTGTCCTTTGTAATAGGAAACTCGAAAGAAATCCAATAATTTTCTCTTCTCGAATGCGTAATCACACAATCCTAATTCCTAAATTGTAATCCACTTTTCTTGTAAGTCCGACATGACGGAGGTATGTGAAGAAAATACGTAGTGCTCCAACACTTCGGCTTCACTTGAGTTGAGCCAAAATATATAATAGCAATTCCCTCCAAAGCAAATCAAAGAGCATTGCCTTGAATTGACTACCGCCGCACTAGAAAAGAAAAGCTCCGTGGAGCATGTTCACTTTGATTGATCTGCAATAAATTGATTGGCTTGTCTTTATCACGTAATATCGGATAATGATAAAGGCTTATAAGAAAACGTGACCACTTTCAGATATTAAAAAGAAATCGATAGGGAACTATCGTTGCTAGAATATTTCAATCGCGAATCTGAGTTTCAGTTTGAGTTATCTGACTAGAAATAAGCTCCAGACGTTAGGACCTGGAAGACACAAATCATGAAGTCAAATTCACTAAATTGCCATGTCTCAAGATGCCCCAACTACATTTACCGTATCTTGACCGTTAGGCATTCCGTCACTTGAAGATTTTATGATCATAAAACTTTGCCAGAATCGATTCTGGAGTTTTCTCTCATCTTCCCCTAAAAATATCCCTTTCTAGATAATGCAACTGATCCAAGGAAAATAGGTGGGTAGTAGATGCAATTTTTACGATAATCCCAAGCCGGATCGGACTCTCAGCTCCTGGATCTGGATTCGATTCAACTTCTTATTCCCCGACTCCTTATCTCTTGGTCTGATTTGCGGGTCAACAATCGGTTGCCAACTGGTGGCTTCACATTATTTACCTAAAAAAGAACGAAATCGAGTAGTAGTAGTAGTAAGTAATAGTAATAATCCTTTAATAAGAAGTAATACAGTGGGTGTTATAGCTGCTGGATTATATAAGAGGACAATGGGCAAACAAACAAGGTTGTTCATTAGAACCATAGTAGCACTACTTACGTCGTCTCTCCCCGGTGCAGTGCAATTTTTTCCAAGGAAAACAGCTCACGATAAATTTGCTCTTGACAGAAGGCATCAGAGCAGGGGAGAGCGATAGCAGGAGATTGTCTGCCAATCAGTTGAATGTCCGTAGGTAATAAATAAAAACAACATGGCACACCAATCAAAAACGGTAAGGTGGAGTTGGGCTGAAAAATCTTGAAGTGCAATCTATTTATCTATGGTCGATGTGATGCCATATAATTTATTTGCTTGGCAAGTGTGCACCCATTTGCCACTGGTTGGGAGAGTCGACGATCCTCTAACGAGAAAATTAGTTTCTTTTGTGGCGAGCAGATAATATGAATGATATCAATCATTTCATTTGCGTATTCATCCATTCCTCTGAAGAAGAGGTGCAGGAAGGAGAGGTGAAGTGAAAACTACTTTTTTTCTTGTGAATAGAAAACCGTGATGGGTGATGGAGACAAGTACTCAGAAGAAGAGAAGGATCGAGCTAGAATGAAATGGTAGTGCAACCCAATTCATAGAAACAAAAACGAAAACCACTACCACCGATTACTTATTATTATTTTTTACTGGGAACGAGTTAAATAGGAATGCGTTTTGATTTATTGGACATGCACCCGACCCAGGAAAGAAGATACGGGGAGTACCAAAGGGAGAAGAAGCTAAATACTCGCAGCTGAGGTGATATTACTACTCCTCAATATTTGGATAGTGGGAATAGGTAATGGGGTCATCTTTAACGTACGCCACGGGGTACCATCCGAGAGCATTCTCTCTACTGAACTGAATCTAAAAAGTATCTGGTGGTGGTTTTTGATGTGAAATTGAATTATGAGTTAATTTCACCCATCACTTTTTATTACTGATGATGACTTCCCTAAAGGAAATCCCATTTCACGGAAGAGATCCTACATGCATACGTCAAGATTAAATTGAATCCGACTTAATTGTACAGCCTATTCAGAAATCTTGTCAATCTCTTCCTATGAAATCTCCCCAATTAAATAAATCGTTTCGCCTCAGTGCCGTTAGAACTGATTGCAAGAATTCCTTTCCTCGCTTCAGCGACTAATTTGATCCGCCCCATTCCATTTGGATGTTCCCTTTGAGGAGAAATTCATTTTTTTAAGAATTGTGTTCATGCAAGTTCTGCTAATTTATATACTCTTGAAAGGAAACGCTCCCTCCTTGGCACATAATGGTGAAATTAATTCCCCCGTTTTTTTGCCAAAGCTTCTGTGCTCCTTTAAAACAAAAAACAACGATCAAAGGAGCTCACATACATGTGTCTATAATTTCTTTTCTCCTCATGGTCCATCCATTCCCATTCCGGCTCCTGCTCAATTCAACTCACTCGGGAGGAACTGATGCAAACTGGAGTTGATACTTCCCTAATTTATTAGCGTCTTACACAATTTCCTTGCTAAACTTCCATTTTGTTACGTAACCCAACGAAATTACACACTCCTCCTCCTCCACTGGTGCTGGTGAAACAAGCAGTTTTGTACAACAGCGAGAAAGTTTTTTCCTCCGACACCAACACGCATGTTACATGCTGCAACAAAATGATGATGCACCTACGAAAACAATTATTAGTACAAGAAACGCAACCGGCGAAACTGCAAAACTTCCTGAGAGAAAAAAAAACTGCTTCATTATAATCTCGCCCCAACCATTATCATTATTGAGGTGCAAGTTGCAACTCTAACTCGGATAATGACGACGAAGCGAGCTAGCGAGCAATGCGGTCCTCATCATCACCATCATCATCATCATCTTGACTATCGACATTATCATCATCCTCATGATCGTGATTATCGAAGTGGTCCTTCCTTCTCCCGCAACGTCTTTTATGCTCATGAGAACCTCAGAGGAGCAGGAGCGGAGCGGTGCGGTGTGGTTTGGCTTTGGTTCGGACCCACCGTTTTTCGAAATGATCTGTTCAAATAATTTCAACAATTCCCCCTTTTATTTTCTCTGCTAAATGCTACACCTGCCGTAACTCAGCGGTCCAGCTAGGAGCGAGCCAGCGGGAGAACTAACTGCGGCTGCCTACGAATGCAGATACGACTTCATTTTTTTCTCACAGAAATTATGCATCCATGAGCGAATCCTTTAGGAGTAGTACTACTACTTCGTAGTAGAAAGTTCTTTTTTTCAAGGAAAATGAACAAAAAAACGTGCGCGGAGGGAGGGAGCTTTGGCTTTCTGTAGTTTTTTTTATATTTTGTTCTGAAATTAATTAAATACATGCTATACGCCTCACTGGCCATAGAGGAGCGGAGCTGGCTGGACAGTTTTATTTTTTCGTTAATTTGGAGAATACCAATTTGAGCGGCAATAAAATCCGGAGGAGCTCCTTAAGTCAAGTTTTCGAGTGACCAAGCTATACGACTCCTCTTTTTAACGACCCCGACGATGGTTAGCCTCCCAATTTACCTCGGAGGAGATGGATATTTTCTCCCCATTTTGAGGAGGAAATCATGAGGATGATGATCACATTTGATGCGATTGCATCTACAAAGGAAAACTTGAACAATTTTCAGAAGGGGAAAAAATTCCACGGTGCCGGTACCGGTGCCTTGCTTGAATTCGCTTGGCGCTGGCTTATTAGTTCTTATTACTTTTCCCCATTTGCATTTCATGTTCCAGTACAGACCGACCGACCAACAAACTATTCACAGTGTGTCACGTCACGTCGGCGAAATGCTCTTTTCGTGTCTTGTGTGTCCGGGCCGATGTGGTGTCGGTGTCATCATCATTAAATTAAGTATATTGCATTAATCAATTTATTGCATTGGTCTCTCCATTTTTCTGAGGGAGGCGGAATAATTAAAAAAGTTGTTTTTAGATGTGAAGGGGCACATGTTCGACTTCACTTGTCTCGCTCACCGGAACAGACTCACTCACTCACTCAGAGTTGAAAACTTTGTTAAGGTCATACTATCCTCCTCCTCCTCATCATCATCATTCTTTTTTACTATTATACGCACAAAAAAATACTCCGTGGGCTGAGCGGAGCACATCCCCTCATTTAATAGGAATTTTATTGGAGCACCATCCACTACCACCGGCATTTTCATTTTCGTTTTTCCCATACCTAAAATTAGCGCTAAGTATAGAGTATTACAGGACAGGTAGCAGTAGTTTCACTATGGAATGTGGTGAGGTATCCTGTTCCCCTCCCTTGAAAAAAATAATATTGCTGGTGGTAGCACACTCCACTCAGCTCAAAGCCGATCCGATGAATCCGGTCCGCAGGACTATGGATTTTTCCCTTAAATGATCATTAAGTAAATGGCGAAGTTTTAATGATGAGGGGGATGGGATGACGCTATTAGTATTTCTGGCATGCATGCATTTGTAGATAGTTTAAGTTGAGCCAATCATTAAAAAAAAGGTCGCATTCTCCGGTATTCCACTCTTCGCTCGCACCCGCACTTTAGGTACCTAACACCTCACTCGCTCAGATCAACTTCGCATCAATAGCGAATTGTGTTTGTTTGGAGGCACGGCTGCAGGCTGCCGCCGCAGTAGTGGAGGAGTTTGTAGCATAGTAATTAAAAAATTGCTGAGGGAGTGGGAGCAACAGAAGAAGAAGTTTTAGAAAAAAGTTGAGAAAAAACGCATAATTTTTTTTGTGGGCTCTCTGGACCATTTTCAAAGTGAATGGATCGAAGTTGGCAGCCAGAGCCAGGATGGGGATGTCAATCGTGAGGGGAAGATTGCCGTAAGTGGTGTGAGTACTTGATACTGACACCACATATTTGTGTAAAAGGTTACGGGCAAAGTATAAATTGGACCAGTTTCTTACATTCCATCGGAATGTTTCACATCCTACCTACATCCCGTGAAAAAAATGATATAAATATTTTTTGTTAGGATTCAGTACGATTGCTAAATGCTGATTGTTTGTAGTACCGTCACCTCCAATAATACTTAATCGGATCGGAAAATCGTAAAGTCTGACTTCTACTCTGACTGACAATGTCTCGATGGATGGATGGATGGATAATCATGATAATGATTGAGTTAAATGCGTAAAGCCTCCCCAGTCCGAGGCACATCCCGTAATTGTAAAATTGTACTGGGGATTTTTTAATGCGCTACAGGAAATCGTGCGAATGTGATGGGAGTAGAAAAAAATAGATGAGAAGCACATGCTCCGCATTTTACTACGATACGATTCGTTACGATGCTTTTACGATGTGGACATCTGCACTCTGCTCTGACTTTTTAGAGAAGTTTATATTCTTAGGTTGTGGGTACATGCCACTAAAGGAGGAAAAAGTTGATTAGGTACATTAGCTCAAGAAAAAAAGTCTGTTGAGCTTCTCCTTTTACTCAGCTTTTTCTTATAGAGGCGGCTGCGGCGGAACAGGCAGGCAGTGCGGACAGTTGCACTTGGCATAAATATTTTGAGTGAGTGAGTGACTGAGTTGCGTACTCGGACTCGTAATTGTGAGTAGGAGTCGCGTTTCACGAATAAACAATGAGGGAGAAAACATGGCGCTTATCGTTTGTTCGCATTGTTAAAATACCCCAGGGTACTGTGGGTAAGGTATGAGCTTTAGTGCGATGTAAGAATGTGAAGTGGGGACATACTTACTTAGAAGGAGATTGAATTACGAATGATTTACCTGAGCCGAGAAGGACTGAAACAATTAAACTTATTTTTTTGTTCTATTGTTCTCGATCATGATTCATGAGGATCGAGTACACCCATTCAACATTCAGATGCGGAATCAATGGAAAAAATGGATGGCTAATGGGGAACACGAAAATGTTTTGCCAATTAAAGGAGAAAAGAACAATACCGAAGGAATGCGTAGGTATGAGCCGAGATGATGATAATGAGGAATGAGCTTTTCGGAGATTACTGGCTCAACTACAGATAGTTCAAGTGGTTCGAGCCGAGTCGACGACTCGGGTCACGGAATAATAATGGCGATGGGGAGAAGGTGGCAAAAAAGATGTTCTGAAGAGTGTTTAAAAATGTATTGATCTCTTGTTGTTGTTGGTGTTGATGATGATGATGGCGGTGAAGCTGGCGGCGGAGATGTCATCTCAGTGATAGAAGCGTTGTTTGGTGGTTGTTGTTTCTCTCTGAAACGACTCTTTGACATTTCATTTGTTGCTATTTATGTGATGCAATTCGCCTCGACCTCGAAGAGCGAAATACTTTTTTCCGTTGAGATATTTTACGTAGGTGCAAAAATGAGAATATGAACTACTTTTTTGGCTCTTGATGCTGATGACAGTGTGAGCGAGTGGAATTCGTGTCATCTATTGATTTCCCTTGCGGTGGTGGCTCCACTTCCAATTTCCACTCAGACCCAGTGCCAGAGTCAGAGAAAATTGCAGGCATTTGAATGAAGTCAACTCATCTCACTCAACTCAACTAGGTTGGACTTGAAGTAGGGGGTTTGAGCTGAGTTGAGTCATGGATGTAATTTAGTGTGGCTGTCTGTCGTCACCGGGAGATTTATCTGGTGCAATAAGACTCGTTTAAATATTTGCTGCAAGAATACCTTTGTACTCACACACTTACTCTTTGGGTTCTGAGTACGAACATTTGATTAATTTAGAGCTTCTAGAGTGACATGGGTGCAACAAGGGATCAAATTTGATGCCGACTCGACTCGAAATGGTCAAAATGTCGTATAGCTAAGCTGAAGGGAACGGGTACATTTAGCTCAGTATTATGACTTAAACCGATCATTAAGCATGTACTCATTTGACTTGTTTGATGTTTGATGGCCAAGCCAGCTACAGTATTGGATAGGAAAGCGCAGGAAATACATTTTTGCGAAGCCGACAAGGCAACATAAAAATACGCACGACTTCGGGGTGAAAGATAATGCCGAGTACGTGTTGTAGATGCGGAGACCAAGATTGAAAAAAGTAGATCATCATCATGATCATCATAATCATCCGAAAGCCTCTGCCCCGAGTCGTGAAAAGTTAGTTTCAGTACTTTCCCCCCAAAACTTTCACGTTTATTACGATCTTCAACTCCACGCGCGATTATGAAGGATATGAAGAACGATTATGTCATGTTTTATGCATGTGCGCCTGCAAATTCTCCCGCTCTAATTTTAGACTNGAAGGATATGAAGAACGATTATGTCATGTTTTATGCATGTGCGCCTGCAAATTCTCCCGCTCTAATTTTAGACTTGACTGGTGTACTACGAACTTTGCGAAGAATGTGGATTTTTCCCATTTCATTTTGAGATTGCGATCGAGGGTGACTTGTTGAAAAAAATTTATTTTCACTCGAGAAAATATTTGCACTGCTTGAAGTTCACTTGTAATCATAATATTATTGATCATACTTCGATTTCCAGGATGAGCATACTTTGAAATGGAAAATAAATTCAACTGGAATGACATGACATGACTTTTTGCAGGGAAAAGTCAGAAATCAAATCACTCACCCATAAAATGACATAACTCACTTTCACTGAAAAATAGATGTGTACATTTCATCTTCTCTCAACTGAAAAAATATATTCTGATGAGGTAGTGAGGCTTGCTGTATATAAGGAACCTGGGCTCAACGAGCTCGTGCTGAGATGTTCGGAGAACCAAATGCAATTTGGAATGATTGAATTACGAGGAAATTACCGGATCCTGATTCTCAGAGAATGTTCTCCCACTTTCTTATTTTCAACCTCTGATGCGAAGCAATATGTATCTTTTTTACTTAGCGTTCACTGAAGAAGATACTCCAAAGAATAAAGGACTTTGTCCTTGATTGGTGAATTGTATTAATATTATAATTGTAGCCTTTATTCGATTTTCCGCATCAATTACCCACCTTCTGGAGACTCACTCGTGGGAAGAAAGTTCATGTTCGGGGACGCCATCGATCACCCTTTGGCATTTTAGTCGTAACCATTGCATTGCCGTTACCACACAATCAGTTCTGTAGAAGCTATCGATTGATAATCAAATCACAACATCGTTATGTGATGTACGTCACATATTGTACGGATCGATTACAAGATTAGTCAACCACAACCAGGGCCATTGATCTTTTTACTGCCGTGTATTTAAACGGAAATTTTTCTGATTACAACAGATTCGATCGAGTCTTCCTAACTCCTTATTCTCAATGCATTTAATCCATTGCAATGGCGAAATGCAATAGTTATTATTGCAATGGTGAATCGAAAATCGAACTGGGTTCTCTATGACCATCCCCACAGCTATATTATCGCTGTGTTGCATCTCGCTCAAATCCAGATTCCAATCCATTCAATTCACCATATAATTGAAATCCATTTTGAAGGGATTCAAGAGTTTGAACCATGATGCCCCTATCGCTAGCATTTATAAGTATGCAAAATGGAAAAAAGGAATTGGTTGGAGTAAGGTCCAGAGATTATCGCTGCCCCACTTATACTTTACAATCCAATGTTACTAAGTGGAGGTAGGCTGCCATAATATTACCTTCCCACTTCCACACGCTGCCACAGGACTACCTGAGGGTGACAGCTCGTCTGCTACCCGTGTAATTCATCTAATGTGCCCTTCAATATTTATAATAATACATATGAATGCTATGTTGTTTTGGTTAGGTTCAGGTTAGATTTTACTGAGGTTTAGAGGTTATAGGTTAGGAGTGGAAGTGTGGCAGTGCCTGCCTAATCCCTGGACCTTACTTCAACAATAAATAGTCACGTCAGAACATTAAAAGTATAGAGAGGTTTAATTGTTATTTCGGAAATGGCCAGTCCGAATCGAACCTGTGTTTTTTTAAATTACTCTAATCGCAATTTATTACAGCTAAATTGTCTAAATCCTGGGGTACATACTAAATACAATTTCGAATCTTTCGAAAAACAATTTTAAAACTATTGGTGAAGGTACTATACTTAATGCAAAAACAATTTTGATATATTGAGCTTCTGAAAAATATCATACAAAGTACCTTGAGATTTAATTCTTTAAAATTCTCATGTTCGCCCACCGCAAATAGGATACATCAAAACCATTCAAAACAACTTCATATTTAATCATTGGATTGCTTAAGATGTACCTGTCTTGCTTATTTCAATGCTTCCGTAGGAAGCATAGTATTGAGATCATTCTGTCCGTCCGTCTGTCCGCGCAATAACTCAACCGATTGACTCCAAATTTGAAGCAAAGGGGCCCAGGGAGGAACCCTATATCTTTTCAGTAATTTTGGTCAACCGTAGGAGGCAGGAGGAGTGAATAACGACTTCTGTTATATGACACTATATATACCATGTGATTCATCATTCGAAACCCCTTGCAAAAACTATGAAGAATCTAACTATATAAAGCTTTCGGAAATGTACCCTCAGGAGCTCACGGATCAATACAGCTTTTACTCGGAAACGCATGGGGAGATTTTCCCCAAACTCGAAATACAAACTGCTGAACTCATACGAGAAAACCTCTAAGGATTTCAGCCTTAACGGTCAACGGTTGGCGGGAAAGGGAGAAAGCAACGGGTTTTTCATATGACAATGTATAGCATGTGATACCTCGTTGGAAAGCCTATAGAAAACCATGTAGAAACCAGCTATTTAAAACGTTCTGGAAATGTACCCTTAAGGGGTCAGAGGTCATTTACTTCGGAATACCTGACCCGATTCGGTTCAAACTTGAAACATGACTTGCTGAACTCATAACAAACAACGTCCTACATTTCCAGTCATAACGGCCAACGACCAGAGGAAAATAACGGTTTCAATCCCGTAAAAAATTTGCAATACCCCGTTCAAAAGCTCTGTTTCAATGACCGTGTAAGCATCGTTTGTACTTATTAGAGCTACCTCTTTTATTTCTTCCTGGTAAGCTGCATTCATTAGGTTGATGGAAATACCACCTCGACTACACATTCAATTATTTAGCAGAAACCAAGGTCTTAACGTACTGTTAGAAAAAACAGCCAAGATGTTTGCTTCCTCTTAGTTCCTGGCTATATTGCTGGAGTAAGGAGAGTTTTGTCATCAAGTTTTCATTTCGTTTAAAATTTCTCCAGGAGTAAAACAAACTCTACAGTTATATCTTCAATTCAAATTCATTAGAAACTTACTCGCGCCATGGCTCAAATCTACAAGTGCATTTTCTTTTCAGTCTTTCCGGCAATGATTACGCTGACCAAGGCATCCGTAATTTTCCTTGCAATATCGTCCCTGGAATTTGAGCAGGGGAACTGCTTTCTCAACATCTTGTACTCTGGCGAATTCCCCGAGGAATACAGCATTTTTCCGGGGACCTTGTCACACCCCCACTTACTGTCGTTCGCGGTGTTTGAAGCACTCAATTTCAAAATGCTACCTGTGAGCGGGGAGGACACGTACGATGGCGATCCACTCCAGTACATCGGGAAAACTTACCACAGATTTAGTTTTAAATTTCGAAGTACTTGCTCAATATTCCTGCTCTTCAACACGTCGATGAATGAGAGTCTCACCGTGATTAGGGAGTCTGGATACGGGACTTCAAATGAAGTAATATTTTTTCTACCAGATAGACCAGATATCCTCCAAGGACTGGAAGAGCGTCGCTGTCGCTACATTGATACAACGGAGGGATTGGACACTGATATATACAAACATTGTGTTGTATAGTGCATCCAATGGCTACATATCTGGAGTTCATTGCTACTTCTGTTCCATAACCAGCGGTACTTTTTATCCCCTCC
>JAHZNH010001249.1:0-14065 GCA_027744355.1 Tyrannoseira gladiata
ATTTTCTTCGGACCGTCTGCCAAAGAAACCCCGAAGGTGCAGCCAAAACGGAAACATAAAAAGGCGTAGGCATAAAATAAATACTTTTCTTCGCCATAGGCGAATCCAAGAGGAGAAAAAAACTGCAAACTAAACTTAAAACCTGTAGGCAAAAACTTTATTGTAAATGTAACGAAGTAGGTGATTACTCATTCGCAGGAATTGAATCGTGTTTGGCTGGTTGTTCAATTTGCAATTGGCATGAATAATAGGAGCAAACAATGGGAATTAATTTTTTTGCGAACCATATCGTTCCTCCACCTCTATACTGGCCTCTTCTAAATGTAAATGCTGATTTATGGCGAATGTGATTGGAGTTGCATCATGAATGAACGAATACACCTTAACTTATCTGGTCGTGAATGACATGCGTAACTGTTGATCCAAATCCCGATATTTATTTTCAGCTCTAGTTCTTCACCTTCTAGTAATATCGCTGAATCAGTCAGTCATTATCATTCATTTTTCCACAGCTATTCATTCTTCTCATGAAGAAATACAAGTAATGCACCCAGTCAGTCAAGTGAGGATTGAGGCTTCCTCCGCTCCAAATGCATTTTCTCGCTGCGAGGCTGAGGCTAAACTCGAACTCGATAGGAATTTAGCAATTTTCCTCGATTGCAAATTGCAAGAGAAGGGAGAAAATTAGCAGCAATTTTCGTGAAAATCCCGATATTTATTTTCAGCTCTAGTTCTTCACCTTCTAGTAATATCGCTGAATCAGTCAGTCATTATCATTCATTTTTCCACAGCTATTCATTCTCCCCATGAAGAAATAATAAGTAATGCACTCAGTCAGTCAAATGAGGATTGAGGCTTCCTCCGCTCCAAATGCATTTTCTGACTTGCTTCGAGGCTGAGGCTAAACTCGAACTCGATAGGAATTTAGCAATTTTCCTCGATTGCAAATTGCAAGAGAAGGGAGAAAATTAGCAGCAATTTTCGTGCAATTTAATCGAACAAAGGGAAAATGTAAATCACGTCGGTCTGCCGACCAAAGTAAAGTGGCACCGATTCAATAGTTCTTTCATTTAAATCGTTTCGAATTCACTATTCCTGTAGCAAACTCATTCGTCCTCCCAAAGGCCGTGTGAGGGAACGGTAAGAGCAACGGTACAGATTGATTAGGATTTAGGGTTGGAAAATGTAAACAAACAGAGAGTCACTGTAAATAATGATTTTTGATTATGATTATGATTGCATCGATCCGTTCATATGATATCGTGCGCATAAACATGAATCAGGCTGAGGTTATTTGAGCTTGCATCCTCGAGCGATATCGGTGCTTCTTGATTTTGATTACATTTTCTGAAGATAATTTTAGCATGATTTTTCTGCAATGAAGTGAGCAGGATGCAGTAAGTGGTTAAGGGCTCGGTAAAAATAAAAAATTGTTCCCTTCTGCCTTCTCTAAGTTCCTTTCGAATTCATGAAACCTAATTTCTGCATCCATCCCAACACTCTCCGATCCCCCCTACTTCTCGAGTCATTTTAGTTTTTTCCGCTGTATAACGGGAACCAAGCTGGCTGGTGCTAGTGGCAATAATTTTATTTTGTAGGCTCTAATGAGCCCAAACAGTGGCTCATGCCTGGGATGTATCAAGAAAAAAATTACGAGATATCCTCTTCGCACGAGCATGTACATGAAAAAATAACGAACGATGAACATCTTGAATGTATCATGATCAGGGTGATTACAACGTAAAAATTGAATGCGGAAACGGTAATTTTCCCGTGACTGATGACGAAAATAAAATACGCATAGACCCGCTGACTTTAATGATGGGATGGAGTAATAGTAGTACTGGTGGTGTCATCATGAATGGATGCTGCATTATTGCGTGGATGTCTTTTGGGATATTTTTGGCAGAAGGGATCTCGTCGTGAGGTGCAATCTTTCCTGTATCATCCCCCAACGACTTCAACAACTTCGTGAGCTACGCTGAGTTTTTCTTTTTCGACAATTTTCCTCCCACTAAAAGGGGTACTCTCTGTGGAGGGAGGGTGGAGGATATGAAATGTTTATTCATGTAAATAGTGCCTGACAATTTGACAAAAAAATTATTCGCAAGTCGACAAAAAACTCTGGGTTGGGATCGGCAATTTTCTTGATTGCTGAATATTTTTCAAATGCGAACTCAGTCTACGACCTGAATTATCTGTGGTTCCTATTCTGCATTTCGCACTCTATTCATAATTTTGTCGAGCTGTAAGGTGTAGTATCATGGGAATCTGGGTTAGAGCTTAAGTAAAGAGGAGTAATAGCGCTTAACCGTTCAAAGCTACTACGGGGTATCATTTTTATTCCCTGCAAATTGTCGGAAATTTTATGACACAGCGCTTTTTTTATCTTTGTGGTCTGGGTTAGTACAATAAAGTACTGAAAAATATTGAGGTTGTGTTCTGGTCCTTTCGTGATGCGGTTAGATGAATCCACTTGAGACATCACATTACCTCAAATTCTAAATCAGATCTGATACTGCCATCAGCTTCGGAGTCAAATCAAATCGCAATCATCGTGATCATGACAATTACAATCACGATAAAAAAAATCAGGGTTCTGGTTTGTTTGTTTGAAGATGAAGTGATCCGACCTCGGCCGATAAGAGAGGGGAGGTGAATCAAGGGATTTCTAATTAATTCGCAAGTCTTAACCGTGAGATCATCCAGATTACGAAGGGAATTTTAATCCACCAGTGACAAAAACAAACTTTACGCTTGACATCATCGGTTAGGTCACCACCCTAGCCTTCATTTAGTGAATTGAGCTCCAATTATTTTGTTTTAAAATGGTAAATATTTTTCCCAACGACTAAAATCAAAATCTCAAGGATAAAAGGTACCACCTCAGAATTTATCCTTACTTTTGCAATTCTTTCCAATATTTATTTTTGCAACCATCCTCTCTCCAATAAAAAAAATCAGAATTGCGATTCCTCCGTTCTAGCCCAGAAACACAAAAATGCGTTATTATCTCATAAATAAAAACAAAGAGACAGCACAACGGAGCAATCGCATTAGTCGAACTCCTCAGATAAAAAAGTCGAAATACGGGTTCATCATCGTAATCCTATCACCCGCACCAAAAGGCGAAATGCACCGTAAAATGAGTTTCTTCTTTCTTCTGGTTCAACATCCAAAGCCAATCCTCCGCAGGTATCACTTGCCGTGATCAATTGATTTGTTGGTTTTGGTTAGGCTCTGGGTTGTAATTTAACTCCAACATTGAACTTCTCCTTCCGATAAGTACTTACTTACGGTGTGGTTTTTTGTTTTGATTTTAATGAGATCACCTGAATAAAACCATCGTTCGATCCTCTTACCTTGCTCTCCTTTAATGAATCCATGAATCTATCTATTTCGAAGATTAAAATCTTCCGAAATGTATAAGTACTTCAATTGCAATTTAGCTCCACATCCAATTCCATCCCATCCCATCGAATTTGGGTTTATGGATGGAGCGTGCGAGCGCAAAAAGGAATCGTGACAATATATCAAACTGGCTCTAGATTGCACGCACTCACATGAAAGATTTGAATTTGATTCGTTTGCAATTATTATTCTTTTCGATGCGATTCAATGTAATCTACCGTGACATTTAGAAACAAAAGGAGTGTATGATTGGATTTAGATTTGGCTTTCATTTCGTTTGGATGGAATTAATAACCTTCGTCTTTGTCTCTGAGTTTGACAGTTACATATTGCAAATAATAATCCAACTGTCATAGCGGAATGTGGCGTTCCCCCTAATTATATATTTGTCGGTCACAACACAATCCCCAAAAGTGCCTGGAGCACAGTTTCATCTCACCGAGTAGTAGTTGTTGTAGCTGGTAACTGTAACTGCAGTTATTGGAATGGCAATTAAGATGGTTGGGCTATGATTGAAATTGTCGATGATGGTATCTGCAAAAGTAGTTTAATGTAATAATTTTCTTCTCTTCTTGTACTTGTACTTAATTAGTTTGAGCCATTTTGACAATCCTCGTTCTTCTTCTTCTTTTTCGCTTTATCCATCCATTCACATCTTTCTCGCCCGAGTGACATTTTTATGGGAGTGAACTGAAGGGGAGATAAAAAACGGAAGAGGTATATCATTGCTTACATGTACTTTTTCTCTTTGCGTTGCAACACCACCGCGGCAGACAGTTGGTCGCCTTTTTAAAAGCAATTATATTAATTGTAGTTTAAGGGACGGGGAGTTGGTTGTCCGTGCCTCCTCCTTTGAAGAGCTGAATTGAGAGGAGTTAGGATCTAGATTCAAATTGAAACAGAACTAGATGAGATGACTAGATGAAGAAGGAATTTAAAGTACTTATGACTTTGTATTAGGACCATCCCCACATGCAGTGCATGAAATCATGCAATGGTCACGAAAAAGGGAATTATTCACGCTTTTGATAAAAAGAAGATTTCCTATAGTACCATCTTACCCGGCCTTGTTTCCTTATTTTTGCTTCAGCTTTGCTACTAATTTTTTTTGCTAATCTTAGTAGTTGTTTTTTCTCAGTTGAACAATGTTTCAGGGAAATTAATTGCCTGATCCTTTGTTTTTTGCAGAGAATTCAAACAGAAATCGAAGAGAATGCCTCAACGATTCACGTCGTCTTAAGACAATGCCAAAATCAGAATCGTGGTGCAGGAGGACGTGCAGACTCATCTGATTATTAAAGGAGGAGCAGCAGCGAAGGAGAACTCGAAACGATCTCGGCTGGAAACAAGGTGGCTTCAACTCAGGCTTCGCGTGCTTGAATGGATTCAGCATCTCAGTGGGGTTGCGGAACGTCAAAGGAACTTGAAGAAGGTAATAAAAAACCTAAACCAATTTTCTTTAAAATAGGGGGAGGAGTAGCAGAAAATCCTGTAAAAATGGGAAAATATTTAGGCTTGTGCTACTTCTCAACATTAGGAGGGAAAAAATTTAGGAAAATTGTGAATTGCAACTTTGACAGAAAATCACCTGAAAAAATTGCCATCATCTTTGAAAAAAATTGAGAACTAAATTCGTGGGAGCCCCTTATCCTCTGTAAAAATCTCAGGCCAGATAGACATTAAACTCGCGAATTATTGTTGTCCTCGTACCATATAACTTTAATGGCAGCGTTAATCGCAGTTCCCTTATTTTCACGAGGAAAAAAATTGCCCAAAAAAGGTGGATTTTGGATTGTGTAGCATTTTTGCATCAGTGGAGTTTCAAAACTTAAGACGAGACGAACAGTGCCATCGTCCTATGTCACATCATTGCATCGCGTCATTTATAATGGCCTACGTTACTCAAAAAATGTTGCCAAGTGCGGGCTTCTCAGTCAGTCAGCGTGCGAAAATAAAAGGTGGTACGTCACCACTACCACCACCACTAGTACTGCATCATCATCAAAAGAATTCGAAAAAAATCTGCAGACAATGGAAATGACAGGATCAAAAACAAGCATCGCATCACATCAGCCAAACATCGTTCCTCATTCTTCTCATCTACAACGATGACTTAGCACCTGTATTATGTCGCCATTCGCCATTATTATCAGATCACATTTTCACACGTACTTTACATTCATTTCGAGACAAAAAAATGCGATGCTGATGAAACTTAGAAAAAATACCCCATTCGATTTATCCCCTTACTTTGTTGAGCATGTGATGCCATGCCATGCCAGCGAGCAATTTCATTTTGTTGGAGTTGGAGTGACGTATTACCTTCAAAGTGCCTGTTCAGTGCTCAGCTCGCGAATTTTCCCCCATAAAAAATAAATGTTACGCGTTAATGCTTCAATGTTAATTCATATCATGGTGCGACACAAAAAATTGAAATAGAGTTTTCCCCTCAGTCAGTAGTTTGCTCTACCTTTTATTGTTGATGATGATAATAATGTCGGGATAATTAAACTTCAATAAAAAGCAAGATGTCTAGGAATAAGTATGTTTTGTCTCGTTCTCGGTGGGAAAAACAATAAATCTACTTCTGACTGAGTGCGTAAGTAGTTCCCTGCGAGCGAAATTACTACCAGGAATTTTCTTTTTTTGCCCCTTCAATGAATCAATGCATTGCAATGCATTGTTATTATACAACGATTCTAGACAAAAGCGAGAATTTTTTCACATCAGATTAGAGCCATAAGTCCTCATACCTGGCTGGTATTTTTGTCGAGATTTCAAAGTAGGTAAATAAGTGTCAAGAAAGCTAATTAGCTCAATGTACTCATCGTATTATGTCCATTATTATTACGTGATTACTGATTGCCGTTTGCTCGTGTGCTCACTGCTTTTTTGACGTGGCCTTTAGAAGCGAAGTTTTCGATGATGATGAGAGGATCTCGTCGTTCGTCTTCTCGTTTTTGGTCCTTTGTTTGGTGATCGAAGATGCATCTTCTAGGATATACTAGGACGATCCCCTTTTGCTGATGAGATGCGACGAGATGAGTAGGTTGTAACTCTATCATTGTGAAGGTAGGCAAATGAGTGATTGATTAGCAGACCAGACCAGGCCAAAGTAAACTGACAAAGTCTTTGCATTGACTCACTTGTGTACGTCTGAAGCTGCAGCCTTGTTTCAACTAGGTCCTCATCATCATCATCATCATTACGAATTTTGGCTGGGTCCCCACTCAAATGAGGAGATGATGATATGATGAGTCGTTACGTATGCATCTAGGCTGTTTGGTTTCTTATAAGTACTGACTGACTGAGAGAGAAACACAAATAGTTGCATTGTATCGACTTCGTTTGACTAATTACTCACTTACTTTTGCTGAGTTGGCCAAAGCAAACAAAAACAACAATGCTTAAAAATGAAATGAAGTGTCCCATATTGCTTGTTTCTCACATAATCACGGTGAATAATCACACACAGAGCTAATAGCAGTGGTGTGGGGGGAGAAACAAGGTCATTCGCAATTACTATCTCTGAGCGCATTAGCATTTTCTTGAGGAAAATAGTTTTTAAGGATGTATTCCTGACTCTAAATCATAGTCGCTACAACGCATAAAGCACAAATCATAATCACGCAAGGAAGTCAATAAGCTCAAGTCAAAAACAAAATGTATTCCAATGTTTGAAAAAAATGGATTTGTAGACGGATGACATGAATAGCATAAATGATGTCATTATCCCTTGTACAGATATTAAATGTATCCTGCTGATGCTCCCTAATTAGGCGTAATCATAATCAGATCAGTTCATAAGCAATCATTTCACCTATTAAAGACAAAGTGCGGTCAAGAATGATTACAGGAAGGACTGAGCAGGAACGATTGAAAAAAATAACGTCGCAATTCGAAACAATATAGAGCCTGGAAAACTGTGTCAAGTGATAGATACCCTAGTATTCCTACTTCTGAATGTTTGAATGGGCAAAATTGGATAAAACAATCTGTTTTTCTGTCATGTTCATGGCTGAGTCACTTTAAAAGCTCAATATCGCTGCATGCATTCAATCTTATTACACCAGGCCTAGCCCAACATTTTTTGTGCAAATCCGAAAATTGAATCCTGATTGCTTGATAGTTGATGATAGCTCATGGGTATGACTTTGGGTAGTTTTCTTGTGGCATCAATGCATTCAATTAGCCGAGGGATGATTTCACTCGCGAAAAATTTATTATTTTATTTATCTGGCTACCTGCAGTGCTATTAGTTTTTTGGGATGAATGGTGTCATAAATAATCCTACAAAAAATTTTTACTTATCTACCTACCCACTAAATTCACTAAAAGTTTGCAGTCTTCATACCATTATCCAACACATCTACATTCAACTTTGATCGTTTGTCATCGGATCGTTAGATTAGAAAGCTGAAGTTGTAGCAGCATCCCTACAAATGTCCTTTGCTTGTTCTTTTCTCCTCCGTAAAGAAAGATCTTGTTCACAGCTAATTTTAACAAGGGAAAATGAAATAAATAAGTTAGTTGAATGCACCAAAAAGATCCCAGTGTGTCGTAGGCACTACTAGATAATAAATAAATGACTCACTCACTTCAAAGGAGTCACAATCCAATGAAAATTTCAAGAAAATCAAGCGCCAGCTCATTCAATTCAATTTCAAACAGCAGCAGTTGCCTATTACGCAGGGAAGAAGAAGAAGAAATTCTTCAAGTTCTAATTCTAGCAATAGCGAGTCTCAAGTGGCCTGATCACTTTACAAGTGTCTCAACTCTGCAGAAAGGGAATTTTCGTTTGACTCACACTTCACATCATCCATCTCATATTTCAAAGGGGAGGGATGACAATGAGTGGCAATCCGAGATTGTTCTTGTGATAGCAAGGCATCCAGCTGTTTGTAAATATCAGGAGACTTCAAATCTTGTAATTTGTCAAGAATGGAAAAAAGTGTACAGCTCTTCACTAACAGGCTTGTTTCTAGCTGAGTGTTTGTGTTTTGACATTTTTAAAAAATGCCTGAGTGTGTTCTGTTGAACACTTTACTTTCCCATTAGTTTTATGATTTCGATGTTCGCTCACCAGCACCAGTCAGTCCGGTTATCACGTGCAGTGCGAATCATATTGTGTGAATATGATGAAGACAAAGGCCCATCAGTGAATATAAAAAAGAATATTTTCCCAACCAACCACATCCAACTTGTCCGAGCCGTGCCGAGCTGAGGTACAACCATCATAATAATGCCAAAAAATCCCGAAGAATTTTTAGTGTGTTGTAAGCATGTTGCCATTTTTGGTAAATGAACTTGTAATAATAATAATGGAATAATGAATGATGACTGATGATGATGATGACTATGACTGTGACTATGCAAATCTCCCTGTGATGAATAATGGGGAAGGCAACAAGGAATATTTAGATTGTGAAGATCCCTGATTTGAAATTCCTCCTTGACTCCATGCACTGATTACGGTGATGGGGCTCAACTCGTAATGTAACAAAGGAATAATTTTTTTTGGAATCTTAATTCCCAACGAGGCCAATTTAAATCCCACATTCTCCAATGATTTAGTGGAGTTCCAGTAATGAATCATTTTAACACGTAATTGAGCTCCAAGCCCAGCCCAAAAAAAGTTTGTAATAAAATTCATGAGGTGCGCGCATACATCATCTCGAACTTGAGTGGAGGATTTTTTATGAGCTTTCCAATTTACTTTATCTTATCCGAACCTCATAAACATAGTGCAATTTTTTCTGTGGAGCTTGAAAAGTTCCATGAGAAAATTAAGTATATATTCACTCTATTGTACTTAAACTATAATTTTAGAGAAGATATAGTTTGTGCTGTGGCCATTCTAAAAAAATAGGAACTTGGACTAGGACTACACAAGACGAATCATAATCATTTCATTCGATTCGTTTGGGTCGTATCGTAATTATTTCATGGCCAACACTCACTTCGTCTTTGTCTTGTCGGCCGTGTCGTGTGATGCATGTTTTCATTTTCACGAGCAAATTAATGCTTTACCTTAATGTGACGCATACATCATCTCGAACTTGAGTGGAGGATTTTTTATGAGCTTTCCAATTTACTTTATCTTATCCAAACATAGTGCAATTTTTTCTGTGGAGCTTGAAAAGTTCCATGAGAAAATTAAGCATATATTCACTTTATTGTACTTAAACTATAATTTTAGAGAAGATATAGTTTGTGCGCCATTCTAAAAAATTAGGAACTGGGACTATGTAGGACTACACAAGACGAATCATAATCATTCCATTCGATTCGTTTGGATCGTATCCTATCGTAATTATTTCATGGCCAACACTCACTTCGTCTTTGTCTTGTCGGCCGTGTCGTGTGATGCATGTTTTCATTTTCACGAGCAAATTAATGCTTTACCTTAATGTGAGTGCGCCTCAATGAAGAAGTGACAGCAACAATGAAAAAAAATCTAAATGTTGTTGTTCGGACGAGACCTTTCCTTAATTTTCATTTTTCTTGGTGGTGGTGATGGTGCTCGTGTCTTTTTTTAATGCTGCTTCATTATCTCGGTGATGTATTGCCCTATTCGTGTTCTCGCCACGCGCGTGAGTGCTTCAATGCGTCATTATGACTGTCGACAATTAGCGAGCCACCACCAATCCAAAGTTTTTGCAATAACTTTNTAATGCTGCTTCATTATCTCGGTGATGTATTGCCCTATTCGTGTTCTCGCCACGCGCGTGAGTGCTTCAATGCGTCATTACGACTGTAGACAATTAGCGAGCCACCACCAATCCAAAGTTTTTGCAATAACTTTAAGTGCCTTGAGTGTGGTGTCTTGCTGTCAATCTAGAAATTAGTGGATGTGGATGAAACGATAATGGATATAACGTCATAATAAGATGAAAAAAATAGCAGAGTTATGGTCAAAGATTGACTAGTAGATTTGACTGGAGCGTGAGCACAAATTGAAATAGTGGTTGTATTGTTCATGCCATCCCAATAATGATAATAATAAATTGTCGAAAAAGCAAATCGAAACATCAATTTTAAAACTAAATATATGCATCTTGAAGCCAGATTTTTGCTTTTGGTCTTCTGTGGAAATTGGATGCAAACTACAGGTGGTCCGGATAATTCGCATGCAAAAGTGGCTAACTTTTTCATTCTTGGATGTTTTTGTCTTAAAATCGGATCGGGATAGAGCAGTTGTGAATAAATCTGGTTTAGTATAGCTAGCGTACGATCAAATGTGTTTATCATTATGTAATGCCTTCATGGGTTGGATAGATACTACCATAATTAAGTTTGAAGCTTTTAAGTTCATTTCATAGTTACTTCTGAAGTTGAATACTTTTGAAGGGTTTTCATCCACTCACACCAGTACTCACCCCAGCCCAATAGCTGAAATCAATTTATCGAAAATTACAAGTTGATTTCACTCCTCTTCAAAAACGATCACAACGAAAATCAATTTCCAGTTATATTACTTCTTCCCTCCCCCAACTTTCATATGATCAAAGTGAAGCCGACATGAGGACATAAACCTAAATCCTTTAGCCCCGATTGCACTTAATTCGTACGAAATGGGAAGCATCTGTGAAACTGCAGGTCGTCTAGCAGTACTAGCAGTAAGAAAGTGAACCGGATAATAAATGGGAAGCATGCGTGTATGTAGTGAACGCACAGCAGCAACTGTCACTGACACTTTTAATAAACTTCTGTGAGCAAAATAAACGCATGCATGCATAAATGCTTTGTCACAGCTAATTGCTTTTTACAGTCATAAAGTGAAAAAGAAAGTGGCTGTAGTGGAGAGTTTAATGGCACCGGTACATATTTATTCCCCATCACATCTCACATTTTAGATTTCATTTACCCACATCAGATTTTTATTATTATTTTGATTGGGATTCAGTGAGAAGTCCGACGAGGAGAGGCAGATTTTTTTAAAAGGAAGGGCTAAATTTATGGCTAATTTCTACCCTTACGCATTTTCGCTCATGCCGATCGACTAAGTGAGCCTTTAGTAGTGAGTAAGTAATGTTCGCATGTGCGTGGCAAAACTCAATAAAAATATTGACTTCGAGTTCGACATGAAGCATCAAGCTTAAAAAGCTAGCCCATAGCAATTAGATGTTTGGCGACAAATCGTCGAAATCTCCCCCATAAATTCACGCTGCTTCAGCCCGTCCTGCCTGATAAAGTCAGTTCAGTCCACAGAACACATCCATTCATTCATCCATCCACTTACGAAACAACATGTTTCTCATTTCCGAGATCAATCGGTTAAAAGTACACTCCCAGCCCAACTTGATTCAGTTTTTTTTGATCAGACAGAAAATGAAATTAAAATTAGCTGGTGCTCTAGCCTACTTACATTAAGTTAGAGGGATCATTTGCATATGAGGAAAATGGAAAGAGCTTTTAGCTTTTAATTCAATTCAGTGCATTAAGCATGTACGCACCCAGTACGCACTCTGTTGAAATAAAAGGTATTCATTGCATTCCTAGTAATTATTTTCCCCTATGGCCAATACATTTACGTTACATGATTACATCTCCATCCGAAAATCCTCTATCCTTACTCCCTACATCTCTACAGCATTGTTTTCATATGAGGGAGAGGGATGATGAGACGACGGTGATGTCGAATCTGAATGGCAAATGTAACGAAACGAAATGAGTGTAAAAAAATGGAAAGGTGTCATGTCTCGATGTCATTTGAGCTCAAGAGTTAATTGAATTCTCGGCTGGTGTTTCTATTGCATGGACGAGAGAAACCCTTTTCATGTTACGGGGGTCCGTACCCCATGCATAAATTTTGTGGAGTCTAGAGCTGGCACTACGCACACAGTACGCACTTCATCTATCTAAAAAAAACTACTTCTTTGCGAAGGGCGAGCTAGTGAGGGAGGATGTGAAATTGCTGAAACTTTATTTGCATAAGCTTGCTGGTTCTAGTTCAAAGTATCAGAGTTCTTCGGTACACTTCTGAAGGATGGAATTACATACATCTAGGGAAAGATCGAAATAGATTCGGGACAGAACTTACTCGCTTCAAGGTTCTGAGATCGTGGTCGTGATCGATCATAACCCTTACACACTCTGCCTCCATTGTAATCTGTATAGTGCGTAGAGTAATCAATAATCAAGTTGAGTGAATAGAATGGCTTTCTCTTTTTCAATTAAAAAGGATTTCTCACAAAAAAACTCCAACACTTAATCCGCACCTTTTTTCTGCAAAATCTGAAATGAAAATCTTGCCAACCCAATCCCAACTCGAGGGAGGAGGAAGGGTGATGAGGAGAGTCGAAGGGTTTTTTTTTTATTTTTTCCTTTTGTTCCAATCAAATAAAGCTTAAAGTGCGTAGAGTAATGTCTCTGTCTCGCACATTTTTTTAATATGTTTGAATGCAAAGTATAACCGGAAGGCGTTTTTTTGCAGCTTTATAATAATACTTACATTCTTTTCCTTCCTGCCTGCTCGATGCTCAGTCGGACTCAGTTGGGGAGAGATGGAGTACCCAAAATGTAATTGCATGCTTAAATGAAAAAAGAAGATTTTCACCATCAGTCAGTGGGACTTATGTATCTGGGACTGATTTACATTCCGTACACGTGCAGCGGGAAGATATCTTTCAGATCTTGGGATGCCATAATACTCTCATCAGTATTCAATTCTCTCACCTACCTGTCTGGGATGATGGTGGCGCTTCCCGCTGATGAGAATACGGGAGAACCTCTTATGAGGAAGACAAAGGCGAATTTAAATTTGAATGTTTCATATTCCCCACCACTTGTTCATATCGTCGCACTTATCTTCCGCATCAATGTCTTCCCCTAGGAATTTCATCGCATCAGTTTATTTCATTCATTGAGATTGTCCTAAAGTGGGCCGTAGCTTATGTAGTTGAGAGTGCGTAGCAGAAAAGCCAAGAGTTCAGGAGGTGCTTTGACCTTTGACTTGATGAAAAGTAATGAGGCTCGGTTTAACATCAACAACTTCACCATCCTTTTCCAGACTGCCCTATGGCTTAAGGTGACTCCGAGTTCAAACCAATTCCTTTAAACTATCGCCGTGAGTGAAGCCATGTAAGTACAACTTGGCCAATTTGACCATGTCGACTGAAGCTTGAATGAGTGGGCCATCAAAATAGGCCGATAAAGTCTTACCTCAGCACATATTTTTTCTGGGACAATTATGAGAAAATTAGGATGGGAATGGGTTGACTTTTAGGAGTAAAGAGTCCTGTCCAGGAATTCAGGCAAAGCATTTAGTCGACGTTGATTATGATGAGTGAATTTCCTAGTAATGAATGAGATAAATGGACGAGATAGTGCCGAACTTGCCCCTTTTCACTATTTATTGCTGGACGAAAGCGATGTGAAACATGCGTGCATAGGTTAAATGAAAGGAATGCTGTTTCATTTCAGAGTTTATGTGCTCACTTACGTCGATCATGTCTTCATGATTTCAGCTGAGACTAGGTTTTTGATCGGTGGAAAAATAATGTAGCAGCCGCCACGATGTGACTTGATTTGATTCGACTAAAAACATCTTGTCAGACTTGAGCTTTTCCTAATGGAATTTATATTTTCATCTAAACTTTTCCCCCATTTATATTCCATCCATACACTCCATCAAGTCGTAAGTGCTCAAAGG
>JAHZNH010001250.1:0-22194 GCA_027744355.1 Tyrannoseira gladiata
TGATATGGATAGGGATACGGATGCATCTCGAAAATTGAGTTTTGACTTCAGCTCGACCATGGGAGGGAAGTGCAGTAGCGCTTGGCTCCTTTGTGGTTGGGGATGGGGAATTATCAGCGGGAGAAGGTGTGGCCCCTCACCGTATTAATGATGTTGTTGAGGTGGACGATTGCACTGAAGGGGAACATATTGCCAGACTGAAGTCAAAATAAGATTTTGCCTTACCGAAAATTTTTTGCGCACTCCCAATCCCCAGACAAAACAAAGAGGATGGGCGCTCTATTGACAAATTCCCATCGATTTTTTTGGGAGGAAAGAGGGCAATATTTATAATGTTCCAATTTATATTTTTCCGATGCAACCCAACCCCACTAACTCATTTTGGGGCTCAATGAGTTTCCCTTTTGGTAATGATGTGACGGTGCTCGAATCTCATCAAGGAACATATTCCCCCGGAATAGAACTCCAGCTTGAAATGCTCTTTCTGATGCGTTGCCAGCTCGCTCGCTCAAGTCCACTTTTCAAAAGCCTGCTAACGAGCGGAGCGTGATTTAGTAAAATTGAGCATATTTTCCCTTCCTCAAGAGCATTTACAAGCCAAAGCCAAGCCAAGCCAGGTTTTTTAAAGGAACACTATAGCATATTCTTATGAGGAGGGCGATGATGTTGATGATGATGGTCCTTCCTATATTATCTTCATTCTTCATGGAGGAGTCATCATCGCAACAGCAAAGCAACAACATTAGATTCTTTTCCGCATCCGCGCCCGAGCCAAGCTCAGTAAATGCATTATTTCAAGGAGGAGAGGCTGTTCTTCTGTTCGACTACAAATTCTCCTTTTTGGCAGCGCCAAGCCAAGCCAACCACTGAAAAATTCTGAGGCATCTCATCACATCTTCACACGTGGATAAAAAATGTGCTTAGCCCAGACCTTCTTCAGACTACAGTACAAGGTTTAGTGGCTCTGGTTCATTTTCTCCCGAAATCCTCCTCAAGGCCCCATAGCTTCAAAAGAATGAGGTATCAGTTTCGAACTCACGAGGGAAAAAATGTAAACCAGGAGCGGGGAACCAAAGGCGCATCTAAAGCGTAATCGTAATCACAATCATCAAGAATATTACTCCGGGGCACTTTACGCATCCCCAAGTTTATTCCTCATTCCTGCGATGATGATCATTTAGAATATTGCTTTTTTCCCAGCCACCATTAAAAAAAACCTCAGGGCTGGGGATGGAGATGGAGCAGTAGAATCCCAACCAGTGATTGTGCATTGTTTGATTTTCTGGAGTGCCTACGCTACGATGCGGTGTTACGGGGTTTGTATTGGTGTGAGGAGGTGCCTGAAGAATCCCATTCTCACTTTTAATTTTTTTAGGAAATGGAAAAAATTACTTTTCTCGAGGATTTAGGTCGAGCTCCAGCACGAGATAATACATAGAATGGAATTAGCGAGCGAGTGAGGCGCTGATTTTCCAGATGCGTTTGGATTTAAGCCGGAAAAAAATGTTTTCGGGGGAGGTGTGGCGTGGGTCTTCACCTAAATGACTTATTTCGAAGCCTTGATCTTGCCCCGTGGATCGGATTCAGGGGTATTTATCAGAATCCATAAAGCAAATTACCAAAAATTACTTTTACGTTCGAAGGCCTGGATTTTTTCCAGTTTTTAAGGGGAAAAAATGAGGATTTCTCAGGGAAAATGAATGTCTTCTTACGAACTTAATCAGGAGTGCGTGAGTGGATCTATTAGGACCCGATCTGGGAGTGAGATTTCCTCGAAAGGGGAAAAATTTGAATAGGGAATAGGATTCTCCAGAAATAACAAGTGATGATTATTAGGATACATAAAGAAATGGAAATGGAAGGTGTTATGCGAGGAGTGAAGCCGAAGCTGGAATGGGAAGTATTATCGTCATCATCATCACTGTCAGTGAGTCGTCTTATTAAAACCTGGATTGGGCTTGGGGGAAGGAAGGTGTCAGACGAAATGATATTTTTTTATTAGGGAGATTTATCGGAAAGTTGGGGAGGAGGGCGTCGTGATGATGAATACATTTCGGGGAGGAGGAGAAGGAAACGGAATGGAAAACAAAAATATATTCCTTTCCACTCACACCTCACCTCAATGCAATCCTTTGAAAAAAATTCCTTGAATTGGATTGGATTGGATTGTACGGACTTGCCAAGTAGTTTTGGTGGTGCTGCTCTGAGGCATCATCATTACGAGAGAAAAATATGGGGAAAATGGGAGGAGAGGAGAGAAGACAGGAAGAAAAAAGAAGATTAGATTAGCTTACTTTGTTACACTTCCCAATAACCTGGGGAAGTTTTTTTTTGTGTTTTTCTGTGAACAGGAGAGGAAAATTATGATAGGCTTATCATTAAAAATTATCATCAGTCCCAGTCTGAGAAAAAGACTGGAGAAGCATCCAGAGTGCAGGATAAAGGAGTTATTAGGGAATGGGATGGATGTAGGAGCCGGTGGAAAATCGGAATTCTGCACGCCTCCAAGTCACTGTCAAATTAAGGGATACAGAGGAGATCCGCTGAGGATACATGGAGGGAAGTTCTCCAGCAAATTATACGAGAATTATGGAATGCCTCCAGTATCCAGGCCAAAATCAACTCAATTCAGTGTCGAGCTGGAGCTGCAGTAAGCTTCTGATTCCGATATAGAATTGGAATGCACTCATTCACTCGTGCCAGAATGCGAATGGAATCATGTCATGGAATGCATGTTCCCACATGTCGAGTGTCGATTCAAATCTCGGTTGACGAGAGAAAGAGAGAGAGAGAAACACCTGTCTACGGAAAAATGCATGCATTTTTTCCTGGAGAATTGCACAGGAAATCCAACGGCGGATTTGGATATTTCCAGTGAGGGTGAGGACTGCAGGCGTATTGATATAGATGATGATGATGATGAGCATGATGAAATGATGGAAAATCCAATCGACTGATTGTGAAAGCAAAGCCGAAAACATTGATCCGTATCGCTCGCTCGATCGAGCGGGGGAAATGGAAGGAGACACGGAATTGGGGAGGAAAAAATATCCCAATTCAGTTTTGGTTCTTTTTACTTACATGTTGATCATTCGCCCAAAATCTGAAGGATTAAGGAAGAAGGTGAGAAGCGGGTTGCGGAGTGGGGAAATGCGTGATGTGATGAGTTCATGATGGTATGATATGATGCATTGAGCATTCGATTTGAGCTGGAGAAATGCGAGGCGGTATGGTGTTGAAATGACATGACATGAAATGGCTCAGCTTGTCTTGGCATGGCATCGCACCCGGCACATATGCTTCGGGTGAAGAGATGAACAAACGAGCCAGCGAGCGAATTTGATTGTTGGGGAGTGAATGATTGAACAGACGAGGAATGTGCTTATTTCCTAGCAGTTCTCCAGCGGAGCATACCACACCACTGTACTGCTTTAATCTTCTGGAGATGGCAGTGAGCAGTCCCCACACTGTAGAGGAGTGCATGGCTTAGGTTGAATTGGATGGGTGGTATTATGCAGGCACGCAAAAATAGGATTATTTCCTGGATTCATTTCCTTCCTGGAGTAGGAATGGGGAAAATGCGTGCATTTTTATTCCTCCTTCAAGATCAAAATCGAGTCTGGATGTCTGGAAGGCGTGTTTTTTTTCTCTGCCTCCATGTCAGTGTCAATGTCAGCGGGATTTACGGAACTGAATAAAAAAAAGGAATCGACTCGAGGAAAAGGAATTTTTTTCTCCAAGAAGGAGAAACCGCATTCGCATCCCGGGAAATTCTCCAGGGATTCTAATTGTATGTGCTGCATTTTGTGGCGGCGGCTGAAGGCAACACTGGAGAAGAGTGCCTTTCCGTGGCGTAGACTTTTTTATGGGTATCATCCTGGAGAAAAAAGAAGCAGGTAGAGGATGAGATCTCCACGCATCCACGTATTTATTCCGGTGTATTCATCTAAAACCGCTCTGGGAGCTGGGAGCGGGGTTTGCATTCACCGCGGATTGGGATGAGCTGGAGCTGAGGTCAAATAAAATTACGGGAGGGAGAAAAAAAATGCACGCATTCTACAGACTTTCTTTGAGCTTTCAGTCAGTCCTTCCCTTTTTTCTCCAGAAAGATCTGGACGATGATCACGATGATGATGATGGTGATGATGTCATGCGGAAATTTTCTGTTGAGTGGAGAGAGTACCACACTACTGGAGTGCCATTTCCCACCGCTGGAGTGAAGTGAGTGAGTGGGGGGACGAGTGCCTTTTCACTGGAGAGAGCTTTTGTTTTGCATGGGAAATTTCCCGTGGTCCTCCGCTCCATGAATTCCATTGTCTTCTCTGATTCCCTGATTTCTTTTCCTTTCCGGGAGAGTCACTCTTCCTCTATCTTTTCTTGTCTTGTTTGATTTTTTCTGGAGGAAAAAAAGTCAACTTTTCCCTTGAAGGGAAATAAACGAAGAAAGGGATCTTTTAAGGGTCCACAAGGACCTTTATTCCTCTCCTTTTTCTTCAGACCCTAGAGAGATCAAAAAACCAAAAATCCAGATTCAAGATCCAAAGCCAGAGCCAGAGCTGGAGTCGTTGCTCACCTTCCTGGAAAACACAAAGGGATCATCTATGTCATCATGAATCCTTTTTGAGGAAAAATGAAGGAATACAATCTTTTTTTTGTTGACAAATTACATCCTTTCAAGTCCCCAGGATTAAAGGGAAAAAAGGTCCCCGTGAGCGCTTTGAAGGAAAACAAATCATCAAGCAAATATAATCAGATCACTGCGGCGAAATCACAGTTATTACGCGAGCTGGAGTTGGATTTGGAAGCACAGGTCAGGTAGGATCCTTCCGGATAGAGTCAAGATTAAATATAGAGTCGTAGATAGACCAAGTGCATTGACTCCTGCCGACTGGAACTGGAGAAGCAAGTTTTGTGAGGAAACACTCCATTTTCTTGGCAAGAGCAACGGAAGGGGTTGGTCTTTTTGGTGAGTGCGAGTGGTGGAAATGGGAAGGAAATCTGTCCGTATCATATCAAGGGCTGCCATGTAGCCCCAGTTTTGGGAAGCCCTGCCCTGCCTTATTGTCTTGTCCTGATAAGATTAAGGGATTCCCAAAAAAAGGAAGCCAGAAAAAAAGGAGAAGTCAAGTCAGGAGCAGGACCAGAAGTCAACACGCCAAAATGCGGGGATCAAACCAAACTCCCGAAAAAAATAATTACGTTAAGGAGGAGCTCCCCAGAAAATGAAGTGTAAGGGAACTACAACTGATTCATGGATGCTCCTGGAGAAGGGAAAACATACATTCTCCAAATTATTTTCATGTGGAGCAGAAAACAGGCCCGGCTAAACTATACTCGGATGATGTATGGCACTCCACTTCGATAAAAAAAACAAAAGGTGGGCGAGATGAAATGAGTTCAGCCTGGAATGACTACTTCAACCCAATCTAGTCCAGTTCTTTAAGGCTGGAATGTACATATTTTATTTCCATGCACTGCATCCATTCACATCGCTTCTGTTCGGGGGAAGGGCTTGTGTTTTCTGGATGAACTCGTAATTTCTCCAGGGCCAAAGCCAGGATCAGGAATATATTTTTTTTCAAGGGACTGGTATAGTGATCGTGCTCCTGGTCCTGGATGGGGTTTTCCTGCTGTTTTTGTGGTAGCGGGGGCAAAATCCAGGATTATTTCTCCAGGAGGAGGAGGAGATCGAGACCAGGCCAGACCAGAAGCTAAAAATGTTGGGAGCTGGCGTGTGGTAGCTTTAGATCCCTTGTATATATTTTTTCTCCATTACGAGCTCATTCCATCCCATCGTCTTCATCATTCCAGGTTCCAGGATGCAGATAATAAAGGATACTGGATGGATGCATCTTCTCTCTCGTCCTAATATAATCTACGCTTTTCACACCTATCATATCATCCACCATAGGGCTGCTCACCCCCTGGGGAGAAGGATGGGGTCAGAATCAGAAAAGTTGTAAAAAAAGGAAGATTTTTTTCTCCAGACAAGACTCACAGACTTCTCGTGGACTCGACCCCGAGATTATTCTAAAGCTGGAGAAGAAGAAGAAATTGGTTGGTTGGTCTGGTCTGGTCTTTTCTTAGATATTTGGGCTTGTTAGCCAAAAGCCAGAGTCAGAGCAAGAGCCAACATGATTCCGCGTGGCGGGGAACCTTGTTTCGGGTTCATGATCTTTCCTCCGTTCAGAATGAAGATGAAACCATGAACCTGGAACGGACCGAGAACGAGTAGGAGTACATGAGATAAGTTACTGGAAAAATGCAGAAAAATGAACGGACTTTAAGAGTTTTGGCCTCGGCTTTTGGCTCACGCTTCCATCTTAAATATTTGATGAACTGGAGTGGAGTGCTGGACATCAGTAGCCCACAGTCTTTGTGCGTCCTTCTAAGACGCATTTTGGAGCATGAATATATAGGATTGGATTTGGATTCATTTTTTTGGGGGGATTTCCGTTTCCAGATTTTTTTCCATTGCGTGTTCAAGCTCTCAGAACTTGAATCCATTCCTTCAGAAAGAATCCATCTATCCATCCATCCTTCCACGAATGCAAAAAAAACGTTTTCCTTAAGTGTCCGTGAAAAATTGATTCAATTGACGGAACATCTGCTCCATTCTCAAAAGGAGCAGCGGGGAACCCCCTCAACAAAATAAAAGAAAGAAATGTATCAGCATCATCGCCTTCTTCTCTCCGTCCATTTCCAAAACCAATTCGAGCAAGGATTCGGATTTCAGAGCTGGAGTCAACTTGAGGAATTCTCACTTACTCGTAGTTTTTCTCCTTCCCTCCCACATTTTTTTTCTGAAATATGAGGGACCCAATAGCCTATATCCCATCAATTTCCATGAGAATTTTGCAGATGATCGAGAACCTGAGCAGGAAATGGAGATTGCGGAATAAAAAGGAGAGTACCTACCTATTTGTCAGTGTATTTTTTTCCAGGAAAGGTTGTTGAGACACCGAAGGAGCCTACCTAGTTGCTCACCTCCTCCTGGTTCCTACCTAAAAACTTATTTTATTTTCCGGAAAAGAAAAGTTGCGTAAACTTCCATCTCCAACCATTTATTAGGTATGCAAAACAGGTGAAAAAATATGGAGATCTGGTTCTGGTTCTGGATCTGGATTCGAATCTGCATGGCTATGGTCTGGTCTGGTCTGGTAGTGAAAAACTGGAAGTTTTTCTTACTGGGGGAAGTTTAGTAACACAGATTTCTTCTCTTCCTGGAGATAAATCACTTTCTTACGGAGTGAGGGAGATTCCTCCAGAAAAAATATATCGCTGGAGATGGAATTTTATATATGTTTTGCGGAGTGCGAGATATCTTGTTCCTGTCAACCGGATTGGATGGAAAAAAAGGCTTCCTAGGAGCTCAAGCTGGAGATTTTTTTCTGGAGTCTGGAGCTGGAGAAGAGCGCAATATATATTCCACGAAAGGGGGAAATCCATTTTTTCCTTGTTCCGGATATCTAATAAATACCGCCATAGATCATGCAATTTACCTTGTTATCCATCAGATTTGCCCGGAATACCTAAAGAAATCTTGCTGAGTTGAGTTGGGTGGGAGTCGTTGAGTGGGTGAGCGACTCAGGTAAAAACATATATTCTGGAGATTGGACTATCAGATGAGATGAGATAGGATGGGATGGGATCGGCAGGGAAAACTTTGTAATGCATGCAAGCCATCCTGAATCGGCAATCTGGAGAAAGAAAAAAACTTTTTCTCTGGGAAAGTTAAGTAGAGCAATTTGAGAAGGAAGGAAGGAGCCGAGCTGATGGGAAAAGTGACACTGGATACCCATCCGAGAGTGAAGTGAACTAACTCCTTCAGTCTCCATTCAGTCCCAGAGATTCAATTGGCCCTATAGTAGTTGATCGGATGGAATGGAATAGAAAGGAGAGGGAAAAAAATGATTACAGAAGTTGCTCAACTTCTTCTTTTCATGAAACATAAAAGCAATTTCCCTCCCATTTCAGGGACCAAGACTCAACCCAACTCACGAAAGGATGGGAGTTGTTGGGTTCGGATTCTTCCTCTGCGAAAAAAAGTGCGAAAACTGCACTGCACTATGTATGTGCACTGAAATAACAACAGTGATACTGATGGCTGAAGGAAAAATTGCGAAGCAGAGTATCTCACAAACTTTGTTTCGCCCATCATGAAACAAGAGGCGGAAAAGTGAATCAAGAGAAGAGAGACAAGAGAACGTCTCGATCCGTTGGCGATGCGATGGTTTCGTGAGTGAGTGAGTGTTTTGACGTGCTCTCCTTCCGAACATAGAGATTCCTTTTCGGGCAAAGGCATTCCAGCCCCCGGCGATAAGATTCTGAAGAGAAAGAATGCTCGCAAAAAACAAGGAGAAAATGATGAGGAGGAAGATGATGATGATGATTCTTTTGTGATGTGATTTCACTGAGATGGTTTTTCGCAATATGAACAATAGCCCCCCAAACACGGAAGATGCCAGGGGACGGGGAATGCCTGAGCGAGCAAAAAACAGAGGCATTGTCTCAACGAAAAGGAAACAATTGACCCGGAGTTCAGCCCAAGCGCATCGCATCCCTCCTCAACGTTTTCATCAAGCCGATAGATACGGATAGTGAAATGAAGTGCAGCACAAAAAAAACTGGTGGAGAATGAGGGCTCTTCAGGACCAGACTCGTGGTGGGTGGGTTGGGTGGATGAAGGACTCCATAGTTGGGAACTGGTGGCTGGCTTACCTCCTCCCGAGTAGCTTTCCAGTAATGGATACCTCATTACTTTTTATTACTCCCCCATCACTTAAGGAGCCACTGACTCCAGGGAAAAGAATTCCAGGGCCTAGGGGAAATGAAGTGGCGCTGACGATGGGGATGATGCTGATAGTATCCAACAATATTGTCATTGTCCGGGACGGAGAAGGCTACCTCCTCGACATTTTCATCAAGCTCGGTGGAAATTCCCCAAGGCGGGAGTTTTGGGAGTGGTGCATAGAATACTGGAGCCCTGATCCGAGATCTGCATGCTCGTGCATATTTTGAATAAACTTAAGTAATTTTGGAGGGCTCCCCCAATCCACTTCATTATCGGGGGCGTGATGGCAATACTTAATTCCAAAAGAATGGAGCCATAACTCCCATCCAAAAATCCAAATCCGAGCATAAATCCGCCGGGGTTGGTTCATGCAACGCAACGCAACGCCCGGAAGAATTATGAGGAATTGCTCGGTTATTTCTTGCTGACTTGGCGAAAAAACGGAGAAAAGAATGAATCAGTCGTAAGTAGTAGTTCCAGCCGAAAGCACGGAGAAGCTTAGGGGAAGCCAAGGATGAAGATATTATTTTTTTCTGAAGAGCTCTCCTCTTCTCAGGAATTGTTTCAGTTCCAGCTCCGCGGCTCCAGAGCAATTGTTTTTTTTTCGTATCGTGTCCAACTGTATTATATTTCGGGGAAATGAATGAATGAATGGAATGATTTAGAAAAAGGAGAAGTACAAAATGCCCTGAGAAAAGAGAAAGCCAGGTTTTTTCGGGGATGTGGCTCCTGCCAAAAAGGAAACTCCACTTAGATTCAAGTACCTCCAGAGAGAGAGAGAGAGGATGAAGCATTTCGCAAAAAAAAACTGGAAGAATAATGGGACCGCCTCAATTATTATTTTATTTTCGTGAGGGAGAAAGAATAACGCTGTAGGTTTTTAAAGATGGCAATGTAATGGCAATACATTTCTCCAGGACGGGGAATGAGAAAAAAGGACTTGACTGGAACTACTTACTGGAGTATTTTAGGAGCTGGACTGGGAAGGAATGAGCTTGCTTCGTAAGCTTTATTTCCACTGGAAGGGAAAAAGTCCCATTCAGTATTGTTTTTTCTCCAGAGCGTTCTCGTGAATAGGACTGCTGCTGGAGAAGATGAAGATGATGGGGATGTGGGTACCGGTACACGACACGACATGGCATGGCTGGCGGAATGAATGCCCTCATCTCAATTGAACTTTTTAGGGACCCCATAGTCCCTGGACTTTATCCTCCAGGAGGGAAGTCCACTGCAGAAAAAAATTGCAACATGTCATGTCACTCCGGAATGACATTCTTCAAGGAACAGTAATTATTGTTGGGGATTTACTCAAAAGCGCACGCAACAATTCGATTTTGATCGGGAAAGAGGGAAACTGGACCTAAATTCCAATCGCATCAATTGTGGCTTCACGATATTGTAACGACTGCAATTTTTTCGAGTGGACCACTGGACTCAAGACATCATGGCGGTATTGACTCACTTGAGTTTGAACAGAAGTCAGTAGTAATGCTTTTCAGTTTTCCATTTGGAACATGATATGATCCAATTCGATTTGACTGAGCTGACTGGAAAAATATTTGAGAGGCTTGGGAAATTGCAAGCCCCACCATATTTTTTGCTGAATCCTCGCTCGGAGGTCCAAGTTTAATCTGGAGCATTCATAATTTTTTAGGAACTCCCAAAGATTCATGGGCCAGCTAAATATTTATCTCTCGCATCTCGTCCGTCACATTCCAGCTTTGTTTTACGGCCCTCGTCTTGGCTCGTGAGCTTGAGCCGGTGCGTAACTCATCTTGAGTCAGACAACTACAGAAGATGCGTAATTTTTCAGTTCAGTTCAGTTCAGTTTTTTTCTGCTTCCCTCGTCCCCATGAAGTACTCCTCCTCTGATTTTTATGGGTCTAGCTTGTCTCTACAAAACATGAGCATGTCCCGAGCTTGAGTTTGATGCGCCATCAAAACATTATGCAGAAACAAGATAAGGGGGCCATCAAAGAGAAAAATGCTCATTTTTGGCAAATGTCACCTCTTCTCGGAAAAAGGAGGATGTTGTTTTTTGGCTAATGGTACCGACCTCACAGCAGAGAATTTAAAGCTGTGCTTGTACTCCTAAGACAATTGGGATGTAGTGACTTGGGGCGTTCGTATGTATGTACGTATTTACTCCTTGGGTCGTAAAGTGGGATGCGATATGATATCTTTGATGAGGGAACATCACATAACAATAAAAATCGTATCGTAAAGTGAAGTGACTTGGGGCGTTCGTATGTACGTATTTACTCCTTGGGTCGTAAAGTGGGATGCGATATGATATCTTTGATGAGGGAACATCACATAACAATAAAAATCGTATCGTAAAATGAGTAACAAGTTTAAAAAATTGTTTTTCCCGCTTATCATTTCTACATAAAAACAATGGGTTTTTGTTCTCCCTGAAGTTTTGGCACAAGACAACACTGAGGAATGAATCCTCAATCCATGCAAATTTTCCTTGGAGGAAGGAATGGTATGGGGGATGAAGTCTTCTATCATTTGAGGATGATCCGTTCCGTTGCTGGTTTTTTCAGGAAAGTGAAAAAAAGATCGCCACCTCAAGACACTTCTGTAATTGCACCATACTATAGCGATTGTAACAATTTCTCCTGATGCGATCCAAGGGGAGTGGGATGGGATGAGGGTGAAGTGCGTAAAAGTGGGATTTATTCCGTTTTTATGGCCCATTCCACTGTCACTCGATCCACTCGAGGCCTCGAGGAGGAAGGACTTGAGGCGAAATTTTTTTTCACAAGCTTGGCTGGCACAAGCTCCCATCTTAACTCATACGATTGCAATTCATCTGGCTGTCTAGAGGCCTTACTGTTAGTCTTCTGCAGCAATACCAATGCCACGCCACGTCTCCTCAATGCTCACTGCTCACCCTCACCTTCAAAATCAAAAGGGGAAAACAACAGCAACAACAACATTTGCATCATTTTTATTGCCCATTGAGGAACTGAAGAATGATGCGTGGGCCTTTTTGTGTTTTGTCATCTTTTTCTGGGGGAAATTGAAATCACTCGGGGATTTGTACAGGCCTTCATTTTATTGCCTAGTTTGTGGTTTGAAGGGACGATGACGATCCTTCGGTTTTGAATTGCGATTTGAGGTGATCTGATAAGATCGAATGGTCCGATGTCCGATCCGATCTGATTCGTGGAAGATGATTTGGTTTGTGTTCTTGTTCGCGGATAAAATAGTCAAATGACCACAGTAAAACAATGGACGGATGTGGGGTACTATCTTTGAGTCGGATCATTCAAGATGTCATAAAACACTTCATCTCAAAAAAACACGAGACGTTTCAAGCCCCATATCAAATTATTATTTGTCTCTGCGATGCGACTCGGTGCGGCGGCGACTCATTCCCCTCGAAAGGGTATTCATTTTCGTATGACTTTAACAATATGATAATTAATTACGGAACACTTGTCTCGCTCGGGCTCTAGCCCGAAAAGCGGTTTTCGAAGTCGAGGGAGTCCGACCAGAGTGTGCTTTACTATGGTTTTTTTGCTGGGGATGAGGATGATGCGTTTTTAATGATTTACAAGCCCATTAATTATTCTCGTGTGGAAAACTAAGCCAAAACAATATATCGCCTTGTCTTCGTCTTCGTGGTGGGTTTTCAAGGGCTATCAAGGGGAATATTTTTTTATGCTAATAAAACATCTCTGAATATTAAATGGCCTGCAAAAATATGCTCCGTTGGGATTTGGCTCAGCCCAAAGTAGATTTTGTTGGCAGTGGGGCGAGAGCGACCAGATTTGCAGAATTTTTTTTGTTGATGTTGATGTTGCTGTTGTTGTTTTTTTTGCTGTGGGGCGGTACTGGTTCGTCGGTATGACTTACGCAGTTTGTCATAATAAAAATGATCTCATTGTTGGGGAATCTGAGAAGTGTGATTAGGACCAGAATTTTTCATGGGGAGGCGCCTACTAATTAAGAATGAGGGTATTTAGGGCAGAAAAGCACCGGCGCTAAATCGATTTCACGGCGGCGGTGCGGGCATTGTTCCACGGGTAATTATAGACGACGAGGAGGGAATGGGGATGTAATGGATGGGGACTACGGGACATGACACAAGATACTGACTTTAGTTATTTTATCCACTCAGCTCTAGTTTTCTTCATTACCCGGGGGCCGGGGGAAAGATGAAGATTGTGAAAGAGGAGACTATGGGCTGCGGGGAGAGAAGGAAGGAAATCAATCAATTTGAATACGTCACCCGTTTTGCATCTCAGAACATTGTTCCACGGGTAATTATAGACGACGAGGAGGGAATGGGGATGTAATGGATGGGGACTACGGGACATGACACAAGATACTGCGACTTGAGTTATTTTATCCACTCAGCTCTAGTTTTCTTCATTACCCGGGGGCCGGGGGAAAGATGAAGATTGAGAAAGAGGAGACTATGGGCTGCGGGGAGAGAAGGAAGGAAATCAATCAATTTGAATACGTCACCCGTTTTGCATCTCAGATCTTGGCACAGGAGCTCCCATAACCGCTTAACGTCATATCATAACCGTTACACAATGCTGGTGGATACTCTCAAGTTCGCAAAAAATAGGAATTGGCCAAGCCAAGTCAAGCCAACAGCATTATTGCGTATGCATGCAAGTTTCTTAATTTGGGAGTGATGAAAAGTGGAACAATGAAGTCCAGAACAATGGAATCCGATGGCGATGGTGATGATGAGGAGGACGATGTGGGGAACATTATTCGCCATAATTTTTACATGGGATACCCCAAAGCAAAAAGAAAATGGAATGGAGTGAGTGAGCGCGTGCAAAAAACCAAATGGGAATATAAAGTCCATTTATTTCGGTACAGTACAACTCTCCCCTGAAGAAGGAGAAGATGGGGAACGGGAATACATAGTTGGTTCGTTTTGTTGAGGGATGATTGTACCCGGCGATAATGATGATTATGGTAAAAATGGCTCTCGTAAATTATCGGTTTTTTGGCCTCTTGCCTGCTCTCCGGCTGAATGATGCCGGAGTACTATGGTAGTAATGAAATGCAAAAAAATGGGGAAAACAAGATGTATTTGCTTAGCGAGTTTGGGGATCTAAGCTTCTTTTGATGATGATGGTGGTGGTGGTGGCGTTGGTGCGTTATGGCATCATCATCAGTGGTGCACTTGTTCCGTCGTGTGAGAATGTAGTGCCCTAGGCTGAAAACTGAGCTGATCCGAGCTGTAGCGATTTCACAAAGACTCTTTTGTCAAGTTTTGAGCTGCGATGCGGTGCGATGCGTCTCATCTTTCAAATGAGTGATTGAATGGGGATAGGGATGCAACGGCGGGTCCTCGTCGAAAAAAAATGAATTGAATGATAAGACGAGACCCATGAACCATTATGAAGTCTCTTGTTTACTTTCGCATTCGTACTCACTCACTCTCATTGAGAGTGAATTGATTGAGCGAAGGATCAGAGTTACCTTCCTTAAGCACTTATCTCGATATTTTTTATGGAGAAACAAAAGAATTCAGAAAAAATTGTGGGGGGAGTGGGACTGTGGAAAAAAAATTATCATGGGGCGATCCAATCACTCCCAAAAGGAAATAGAATGAACGAACGAGATGCCTCGAGGAGGACCACGATTTTTTTATTCTGTTTTAGAAGATAAATACTCTCGGGGAACAAAGAGAGGAAATGAGCTTGTATTGATTAGGTAGAAAATGTAGCAATGAGGAAAAATTCTGCTGGTGGCTATGAGTGCGCTGGTATGAAATGAAGCACGTTGGTATTGGTGTTGGTGCAAAACGCATTTCTTTTCAGGAATGAAAATGAAAGGAGTGAGTGAGCGAGCGAGTGAAATTTGAATTTTAATATGGGGCTTTTGTTTCCCGAGAAGAAGAAGATTATTTTGTGCATTATTATGAAAAGAGCGAGGACCATGGGCCGCTGGGTGTACTTAGGGTGCAGGCAACAAGGCATGATAATGAAAGTGCACCCATAAATACTCCTTGAATGCGGAAGGGAGAAAAAAAATCCGCGGAGTAAATAGACTCGAAATCGAACAGTTCATTAAAAAAATGGTTGGATTGGAAGTGTATTGACAGGGGAAGGGTGTTGGAGTGGATTTAAACTGTTTTGTAAACACGGGTATAATAAAAAAGGGGAGCGGGAAGGGGGAAGCGGGAGGGATGCATTTTTTCAATGAGGATCGAAGATTTCAATATGCTACCCGTCAATAAAACTAAATAAAGATACATCATGGATTGGAACGGGAAACATGGGGATGTTCGGCGGGTATCGGATAAGGATTTTATTGCTACTGTGCTCCAGTTTTTCCAGAACTCCAGCTTCAGACCCCAGACTCTAGCTTCGATCGTTGGGAGAGGATAGATCGTCGGGCTTTTAATGATCGCATCAATGGAAATCTTGAGACTTGTAAATCTTTTTTGATTGAATTCCCCTCGGTGAAGTAGGAGAGTGGATCAAAGGATAGGGATATGCTGGCCTTTGCTTCAGAGAAAAAGAAGTTTGCGAAAAGTGGAAGGAGGAAGGCTCCTATGCGTTCTACATTCCATATTCCGTACCTACGTACTTGGAGCGATTAGAAAAGAAGCTGGATTTTGGGGGGAGGGATTGATCTAGATCTTGGATCTTGGATTGAAGGTCCTATAGGGACCTCTATGGCTCTATGTGTTTCCTTTGAGGTCGAGGGAGTTGGGAGGATGAGGAAAGTGATTATTACCCTACCATAAGGAAGGGTGGGAATGAATGCATTGAACTTTCGCAATCTTTCCTGGACTTGGCTTTCTCGACTTGGATACTCACCACACTTCACTTAAATGAAGCGAGTTTGAGTTGGAGTGGAACGATCGCGCTATTGAAATGAACTGACTTAAGGGAAAAGTCATATCATAGTCGTAAAAATTTCCTTCGATCATGCGAAGGAAAAGTTTTTTTTGGTGCGAAAATGAAATGAGAAACAGCATAAATTGTTTGGGTGGAAGCGTAAGCTGAAGGAAATTTTCATTTTTTTAAGATTTACAATTCCCAAAAAAAATAATATTGGGATGATGGGATGGGATATGGGATGCGATCTCATAAATTGGAGAAAATTTTTCATGAGGGTACAACAACAGCACCAGCTGGCCCGAATCTTCAAGTTCGTGTGGGTATAAGTAAGGACGCAGCGAGAGCGTGATGAAGGACTTAAAAACTGTGATGGCGCTTATGTATTCAGTTTACACCTCCTTCTGGGAGAAATAATCAGTGAAGGAGGGAGTGAGTGCAGTTGCTGAATATTGCTGGGTAAATAAATAATCCGCAGAAAAGAAATCGATGCGATTCGTATTCGTACACTGCGGAAAAAAGTCGATGAGAAAAAGGAGTCATTTCTATCAGATGAATACGGGCTCTTAGAAAAGATGCTGATAAGTATCTGATGCGGATGAAGTTCATTGAATTTTAGTGAAAGGAAAGTGAGTCACTGAGGCCGCACCACTGGCACAGAAATGGAAATGAATTGGCACGATTGGGTGCAAAAATAGAAATATTTTTGAGAAATGAAAATGGAAATAGGAGGATGTAACGCAATTAAGTATTTTAGCCACAGGAGGCTAAAATGAAGCCCGTAAATTCTCCAGCAATTTGGAAAAGTTTAAATAGCTATGTGGTCTCAAGGTCATCGTGCTCAAAATACTGTGCATATTTGAATCGCTTGCAATTTATTAATTCTAGAATTTGTGAAATTAATTTTCGGATATTTCCTTTGTTTCACAGGTAAACTGACGATTTTGATCTCTAGTGCTACCGGTTCTGCTTGAATGAGTCCAGATTATCCAGATGAGTTTCAGTTCCAGTTTAAGTGAGTAATAAATAGTTTTATGCTCATTTCTCCTGAGAATTTTTTCATGCTCATTAATTCATCATTCAAATCATCAGATCCTCATCATTTCCAATTATTCATCACTTTGCAGAAAATATTTTTGCACCTGGTTTTCCCCTCTTTCAAGTACAATTTTTAAAATTCTAATTACTTCTACATAATTCCAATCCATCTACCAACCATCTCAACTCATCAAAATACTCTTCCCTGCTATAACTCATTCCTGCCTGGCCAACCGAACCTCGTAACCACATCCACATCCTCCACTCTCATTTTCCCCGGCATTTCCCACACCTCGACTTTGCATTATCTATTCTCTACTTAAAAACTGCTTGGAACGGCGAAAGCTTGGCATGGCTTGGTAAGTACAGTAGCTAATTCCATCTTCCACCCAATCATTTTTTCCCAGTGCTCATGCTCCTGCCCATGTAACTTCAGGATCCTTGTCAAGATAAAGTGATAATGCGTTCACTTAATTTTCACTCCCCCACTACAATAATTACCACTCCGGGTTTCTCCATCACACCACCACATCACATCAAAACACTTCATTCCTGTCCAAGGCTAAGGCAAGCCAAGGATAAAAATTTTCCTCCATTGTTTCTTCTTGTTCACTCACTCACTCACTCATCCACAGTACCACGATCCACCACCCCGTCCCCCTTATCAGTTCATTTTCGGCTTGATGAATCCTTTCATTTCATTACGGAGAGATAAATAAATCTCTTTTTTTTGCACAGATACCTATCCTATTCGAGCTTCAGTTTGGCTTGGCTTCCAACAATGGCGATGCAAATGCGAAAAAATATCTTCACGTCAGTCCATTCTCATTCTGGTGGTGATGATGATGAGTACACCAGATACACCCGGAGATTTTTTTCCCTTGTCTTGACTTGTCTTGTCTCGTCATATTTCCCCTCATTTCTGCTTATCCAGGGAATCATCTCAAAGAAGTCATCGGAGCAGGATATAATGCCTCAAGAATAGGATAGGTATCTGTGCAAAAAAAAGAGATTTATTTATCTCTCCGTAATGAAATGAAAGGATTCNATGCCTCAAGAAAGAGCTACTGTTTCTCTCCTCGAGAAAATAAAAGCTCATGTTTTTCAGACACTTTTTGCTCAGCCTCAGCCTCAACTTATTTTTATACCACCAGCCACCAGCCAACAACCCAAAACCACCTCCACATTTTTCATGTGTATTTTTTTGTGGAATATTACAAAAAAATCAGTTCTTGGGTTCCCTGGAGGTTCCCTTCCGCTTCTTTCTCTCGCTCAGCGAGACTACCCCGACCGAAGTCAGCATGGAGCAGTAGGAAAATCTAGCCCATTTTTGGCTTTTTAGGTTTTGCTGGTGCTGCCACTCAAAAAAAGGAGGATTCTATCGATAGCTCTAGCGAGTGAACTCCAGCTCCACTTCTTCCAGTGTTTTTCTCCTTGTTTCATTCTTGCTCTCGCTTACATTTTCTCGCCGCGAGAAAAAGACGGATTCCGTTTTCCCTCTAATTTCATTCCCATAACCTAATTTGCTACTCCACTTGCTCTTTTAATGTGGATGCCTTGGGGGAACTTTCCAGAAAACTTTCCTCTCTCCAAGATGGAAATTTACATCTCATATCTCATCCGAATCATAATCCCCACTCCAGGTTTCACACCTCTTTCCCCTCGCCCCAAGAAGTAAATGAGGGGAATGGCGGATCAAAGACATTTTGAATTCAATTCGATTCTCTGGCGAATAATCCACTCGAAAAAATCCCCACTCCATATTCACCTTCGAGTTTTATAATTCGAGTGGATTTCTTTTTCATGATTCATGATGTGTACTTCAGTAGCCACCTCACACCTCATAAACCCATGGCATTACGGTGGTGCATTTAATTGAACGGATGAATTGATTTATTCAAAGCCGAGAACCGGAAGGGTGTCTGGTGCTTTGAGCTTTGACATCCACTGATCCAATTGCTGCCTGTGAAAAACACTTTTTCCCTCTCGGCTTCCTGAGAAAACACGGCGCTTCACTTGGCTTTGGCTTGTCATGTCACTCCACTTCACCTCTTCTACTCACTATCTCGCGAGGAGTCAAAGTCACGTTCGCGTCCCTGATTCCTGGGCTTGAGCTTGACCGAACCAAAAGCTCAGAGGCATTAACAATAAGTAGGCATCACATTACGCAGAGCATTTCCCACTTTCCTCAACAATCAATCCTATGTATTGCGTTTCGTTGTGTTGCGTTGAGCAGGGAGCTCAATGCTCGCTCGTGTGGGAATGTGCCGAGGGCGCAATAAAAAAATTATTGTTGAATAAAGAGGATTTTTAATTAAATGCTTCAGCTCTGAGAAATAAGACAGCTCCTCCGAGTGAGAAGGGGGACTCCCTTTGTCAATCCAAATTCAATCGGAGTCGAAGTCATGTCAGTCGATCCACTCCACTCCCATGCAAAAAAAAATATAGTCCGCTTGCTTCTCCTCCCCGCTCGTACGTGACGATGATGACAAGACGTTGACACTTTCTTCCTCAAAGCATCCTTCCGTGATTTATATATTCAGTCGGTGAGTGCGAGTGCGTGGAATCCAAGAAATTTTTTGATGAAAAACTTTTTTTTTTGATTGAACTCTCAGCCGCACGTGATATCCCCCCAGATCCATTGTGGCTCCGGTGATGGTATTCCCATTCGCATTCACAAAATTCTATGGCCAAACCAATTTTCGATTCTTCCGATGAGGATCATAAGATTGTGAGATGCGAGATTGCAATCGAATTCCCCATTTTTCGCGAAAATCCAAAACACGGAAGAGCCGCGCCAACAAGAAGAATTGTTGAGTGAGTGGTGAGGACCAGAACGAATGCGAAAACAACGGGAAAACGGAATTACTCTTTTTTTCAAAAATTGGGCAAAACTACTTATCTAATGCTTTGGCTTCGGCTATACTTCAGTTAATCTATTTTTTATTGTCCTTTGCGATAAATCGTTTCACCGTACGGCTTTTTTGGTTTTGGTCATGCAATGAAGAAAAAAATGGATTGCTGTAGCCTTCCTCAATTGGATTTTTTTTTCTTGAAGGCAGGAAGAGATTATCGATCGATCGATCGACCGATTGTTTTCATTTTTTTGCGAGATTCTATCCCAGCCCAGATGATGAGGGGGAATGATCGAATTCGCGAAGGAAAAAAATACCCATCCTGCGATCAATCGATCCATGCTCTTGATGTGTAATGATGCCTTGAGGATATTTCGGATTTGTTTTTTATTGTGCTGATTTTGATCATCATCATCCCAATTCTATTGCCATTATCAATCCTGATTCGGGGGATGTGTTATGTGTTCCTCCGTGGATAATGCGAATAAGTAACGTTATAACGCTTCTTCATTCATTCATGGAACACACGTACACGTTTGTTTCGCCAGCAATTCAGTTCAGCTCCTTCTGGGAAAGTAAGTACTTAAATGCTTACGTGGAGCCAGAACTAGAGCCTGAACCTCCGTCCGTGCGTAGAGTGTTTGCGTTCGTGCATGCAAAAAATTTAGAGGGAAAAAAATTATTATTGCGATCCAATGCGATGACTTGCTACTCCACGCGATGGTTTGGCAGTGCCCCGGCTTCGTTAGGTACTTCTAGTGCCGAAAAATTAGCAATAAAAGGCTCGCAGTTGAATTTAAATGGGAAAGTGATTCCCCCGACGGAGGAGGAAGCTCTGAAGATCCATTTGGGGAAAAATTAATTGCCTCCCAATTCCAACTCAATGGCAGAGTGAAGAAGGTCTCGGCGAAGTATAAAATGAAATGAATGGGCTTTCAAATCGAAGAGGAGAACCACGACCTCGGAAGCCGGAGCTGAGCTGAATTGGGATGGGGATCTTGAACAAAATTTTTTTTATTGAGCCAGTGCAATGGAACTAGCCAAACCTATTCTGAGCTTTCCTCTGTTTTTGGTCCGGGTACCAAATCTACCATTACACACTTCCTTGTTTCCCCCAGAAAATGGGTAATATATTGGCCCGGTGGAGTGGAGGAGTCGAGTCGAGTCGATGGATGGCCGATAAAAAGGGATGGGGTCTTAAAAATAGTGTATTTAAGAAAGAGGATTCGTATCCTTTATACAGGCCTAATTTGAATGGTTCATTGATCTCTAGATTTGTCGCCACTACAGAGAAAAAAGTCAGCATAGCTCCACGTTCGATGAAGTCGAGTGGAGATTCCCAGAAGAGATTTGTGACCTGGGCTTGGGCCTGGTTCTGGTCTACTCACAGAGCCGATCGGTCGATCGGAATGTGAACTAGACTAACTCTGCCCTAAGTAGAGGATTGGGCTCATTATACCGGAAGTTATGAGAAGTACTTACTTACTAACTACCACTGCCAATTGCCAACAAGATCAAACCTTTGCGATTTTCAGATTTCAGATTCCTCCACGAGATCGTGGATTGGGGACGAAGACAAAAAACTTAAAAATCAATTTCTCGAACACGAACAAAGTTTTTTGGAATTGATAATTGAAAGGAATTACTTATTGACTTATTGGTTGAATAAAAAGAGCGGCATATTTTTTTTATTAGAATCCCCCTACAATCTCACCTTGATGATTAGGTCCCCTAAACGAGATGTGATGAGACGCTAGGCAGTTTATTAAAGGCGTGTGTTCTAACTAACCAATGTAGGTTCATTATTTTTGTGAGGAAGGAGAGGCAGCAGCAGCTCGAAAGCTGACAAATTGCTGCATTGCATTGGTTTTGCTGATTGTACATCGTGATTGTGTTCGCGGATACCGCAAAGGAGCAAGTAATGAAATGAGTGAGTGAGTGCAGAAACAAAAACACGGCCACACCCTTTCGTCACATCACTTCATCGCATCAAAGCACATCTCACATCCTCTGAAAAAAAAATATCTCACCTTCGTAGTTTGGCTAGTTATAAGGAATGAAATGCCACGGAGGAAAATAGCTTCTTTGAAAGGAATTCGCTTCTTCAAGAAGAGAAATATTTCGAAGGGAGGGAGAACGTGCAAAAATCTCACATGGTCAGGCCAGCGTATCTTGCATTCACTAAATGAGATTCTTGTTTTAAAGTAGGGGCTCCGTAAGTAATACGGATTTTAGTTAGCGATGGCGATGATGTGGATTGGATTAGGTCAAAGCGATTAACCATAAGTGCCACTATGATTATAGGAGGAATATGCACGGGAACAGGGATCGGGATCGACAAGACCTAGATGAGTATGCCAACTTCTCAGAGCTGTAATTATAATTATCGTCTTATAAGGGAAGCTGGGAAAGGATTCATATGAAGTATTTAGTCTTTAAGGATGCATTTATCTCCCGATAAAACTGCAATATTTCGAGTGTGGACAGGGGAACGGGGACTACTGCTAGCATAAGTACTTATTTCTAAAGAAGAGATGAGGACGATTGTTTTAAGAAGGAGGATTAGGTAAGGACTGAGGAGCTCAGATTTTGAAAAATGAGTGCAAGTCGAGAGGATAGGAGAAGACAGTGGCACCATGCATTGTTACCACTTCACTTGTTGATCAAAGTGGGGATATGG
>JAHZNH010001251.1:0-11053 GCA_027744355.1 Tyrannoseira gladiata
TTGCAGCTAGATATTTTCGCGACTGATTAGATTCGCGGCCATTTTATTCGCGGCAGGGCCGATTAGCAGCCATTTATTTTTGCGACCAGACAATTCGCGGCCTGCGATTTCGCTACAAAGCATCAATGTTACTTTAGAAAAAATGATATTTATCTTTCATGATCACACCAAAAACTCCATTTAGGCTACTTAATGCTTTGTCCACAACATTTAAACAGAATGTTGAACTAGATATATTCATGCTGTGCGTTTAATTTTGGCCGAATAATCAATTTTTAAAATGGAAAAGAATCTACTAAATGACAACATGACAAAAATGCCCTTTTTGTTACTCTTTACTCTCGAATTTTTTAAATCAAGGATTCGCTATAAAAATAAAGTTAAAAAATTTTTTAAAATACCATAATGTTTTTAAATTCAGCGTTGGCAGCCAAAATAAGAGTTTAATGTTAAAATGAGGAAAGTCAAAGCTAACTTGTTACCACATTTCGTATGCAATATTTTGTACCATGTCTTCATTTGTATATAATTCGTAAACTATTATAGTAAATTGACGATTTGTAGGGAAAACTGTAGGCAGCGATATGTCCGGTCGCGAAAATTATCGGCCGCGAATCTAATTAGTCGCGAAAAGATACAGCAGCGAAAAAATCAGCCGCGAAACTGCTTCGTCGCAAAAAGTCCGCTGCGAAAAAGATGTAGCGAAAACGCACCAACCCCTTTCTCTTAAGAACTTTTCTAATTGTCTAAAAACTACTTTTTTTAGGTCGACCAGGTCTTCCCGGACTTCCAGGACTTGATGGAGCTAATGCCATGTGCCCTGCAGTTTCGTACCCAATTTCGGGGGGTTGGTCATCGCCAAGTAGTCCCCAGTCTGATGGTTGTAGTTTTATCGAAGTGAATAAGAAAGACTTACTAAAAGGCTCAGTCACTATCGGGGGAGGTGGCGGGGGAGGGGGCGGCGACACAGGTTCAGGGGCTGGGGGGTCCGGGGGGAGTGCCCAAGGCGTGGGTATCGCCGACGCAGGAAGTACTGGCCTTGGATTCTATATCTGCAACAGCAAGAACCTCACTTTCACCATCTCCATTGACAACAACAGCGACACAATCGCCATCAACGACAGCGGGAAATCCCCAGCGGAGGATGAGTACGCCTCCAAGTTCCCCGACTTGGACGACTTCACTCGTGACGCCTCCGGAAAAGTAAAGGTGGATATTGATGCCGCCGGTCAGATTAACATCGTTCCTCTGGGGAACACTGCCAACCACTGGTCCTTCACAAGGCACGCGGGCGTCAAGCCAAGATCGAACCATCCAATCTTCTAAAAGCAAACAAAATGTCGCACTATTTTGCGGTGCTAAAATACTAATTTATTCCACAACCTAACTTATTTATTTATTGCCACAAAGACAAATAAAAACCAAGCTCAAGTAATCCATCTCAGATTTGAATGTCTTCATAAATCATGTCGTTTTGGATTTTCGTTCGAGTCTCCCATTAATTTTCAAAAATCCCTTTAAGCCGCACCGAGAGCACTCTACCCTTCCCCTCACGAACTGCTGCAAAGTTGCTCTTTCAGGATTACTATAGTTAGTGCTCATTTCTCATGGTTGGTGGTAGCCTCAACTTCACAACGCCTACGTTGAGCATACCTACTTTCAAAGAACATATTTGAATTTAATTCATAGACTCTCGTTTTTTGACTAGTGCACTTATACTTCAACTTTTATTTTCTAGCGCCATTTCAATTCTCAGACTTCAGGATTTTCAGGCATTTGAAGAATTCGAATTTCGTGCTAAGCCACTTAATCTTCAGGCAGTCAGGCCCTAAATCGGTCAGATAAGGATTTTTTATCTAAAGGACCATGTTCCGTTCTTAGCGATATCTTCCCATGTCCTGTCAACTATGGCGATGGGCAAATTTTTTTTGCTTTCAATTGTGAATTCCCATGCAAATTCCTGAATTCTCGACACGCTTGTCCCCACTTCCCTTATTCTAACCTAATTAATTTCAATTTTTTAGTTACGCAACACGATTTTAAACAAGAGTGGGGGCTAAACTCTAATTATGAATCTAGTTGAGAGAAAAACCGATTCACTTTTTATTGCACGTGTGAATGAATGAAATAAGCTCCAACCAAGCCTTTACAGGATTGAGGATTAATAAGTAGAGGGAATGAAAAAAGTAATCCGTTCCTCTGTCAGGAAAATCCTCCTCTGGTTGCGAGAATTATAGAAAGGGAAGCACTGTCTTCTCATAATAATCTTAGAGGAATTGAGTCGCTGAATGTTGACAGTAATGTATTTCCTCTGTGACAAAAATTTGAATGAATAATCTGTTCTCATCAAATTGCATTTTCTTTTTCTTGACTAATACGTAATTGAATTAATATTCGTGATTGCATTTCTTTTCGTTGCATTCACCATCACTCATCTCTTCTCCGAGATCAAATAAAAATGAGACAATGAACTAATGAACAATAATCAGTAATGCATTTCTTACTCACTCACTCAACGCGAATTCGATGCGTACCCTTCCAAAAAAAATACAAATCTAATCTATTTAGTTACTTGTTTACCTGTCCTATTCTCCAAACTCGCATTGTTTTTTCTTCTCCCCAACCGAAATAGAATACGAATTACAAAGTGAGTGAGAGAAGTTTCATCAAACTTCAACCACCAAGTCAGGGAAAAGTGATAAGCCCTGCTCAGCTTTCGAGATTTCTCACACCGTATATTTTGCAACGAAAATGAAAACCTGAAAAATACTCCACTGTGACAGGAAGTGGCGAACTAGTTTAAGTAATTTGATTAAAAAATAACTTTCAATTTTTTTTTCATAAGATCCAAACTAACTTCGAGTCGACTTGAGTTGAGTATTTACTTCCTTCTCGCTCCCGCAGTAGCTGAATTGAAATGTGACAATGAAGTAGGAGTACGTAATTTGTGTTTATATTTTCGTGGTACCTGACTACGGCTCCTAATGAGCTGGTTATGACATGGGGCGTGGAGGTACGGTGGCATCAATATGAATATAAATAGTCCCAAAAAACAATTAAATTGTTTACCTTGACTGAACAATGGAATCTTACGGAGGCCCTCGCCCTAAAATATGCCAAGAATTTCGTAAACTTCAAGAAAAATTGATCCTGAAACTGTCAAATTGTCAATGACCTCACCCAACAAGACCCGCACAGTCAATTCGAATTAAGTCAACTCGACCATTTTTGTATTTTGATCGAGAAGCACAGGAAGGCTTGAAATCTCAGTATTTTGCACAAAGAAATGAATCAGTGGTTCCTCGTGAATTTTTCTCCACATTTTTGCGAAAAATATGACTGACTCAGTGAGTCAGATGAACTCACGCCTTTTATTTTTTTCTTTTTGTGGAAAACAGGTAGCCATAATGCTGATTCGATTTCATGTTCGGATGCGCAAATAGCCCCAAAAATAAGCATATTATATCCACAAACAATTAAAAATCATTTTCGCAAGTAAAAAATCTTAAAAATACATTGCCCAAGAATTCAACTATTTAGTTTCACCAGATTCAAATTTCAAACTCGAATCACATCCAAAAAAAGCCATTTCCTTGTTTCCTCCTCGATCTCTTCTTACCTCATTCAAATTTCAAGCGTATACCTACGTACGCACGCGAGCTTATGGGTACAACACAGTATTGCGGAAAATTTATGGATTCCTTTAATTGAAATTCTATTTTTTCGAAATCTGAATACATAAATTGATGAATGGCTGAAATAATCCATTCAATCGATTAAAATGGGGGACGTGACAAAACCACAATGAAATCATTCATCTCGTCAGATATCTAATCCAATCCAATCTAATTCAATTCGTGCGAGCAATTTGGCTCGCGCTTCTTTTCATCATCACCACAGGGAATCGTATTCAAATTAGAATGCATTATTAATTGCGGCTATTATTGGATTACGGTAATAACTGGATTTGGATTGATTCTTTCCGCATTCAATAGAAGCCGCCCGAAGAAAAACCTGTCGCTTTTTTTCCTCGAGAATTCCCATTCAAAGTGCATCTTCAACACTCCATAAAAATTCTAGGGAAATAATGGCTCCACCACGACACGACGAACGTAGAAAATGACCAGTAATATTTCCTCTGAAAAGTAAACTTTGATGCGGAAATCTAGAATTAATTCTTAGAAAAATTATTGCCATCATAGTGGTAGGAGCATCCCACATCAAAAAATGACCAGTAATATTTCCTCTGAAAAGTAAACTTTGATGCGGAAATCTAGAATTAATTCTTAGAAAAATTATTGCCATCATAGTAGTAGGAGCATCCCACATCATCCCATCCTTCTGGATTTTTTTTCGCGAGATGAGGAACTAGTAATTTGGAGGAGAAAAAATTCCGAGATTTTTTTCTTTTCCCCGCCAACAACCAGCGAGTGCCCTACGACGAGTTGGTAATCGAATCTGTCGTAAATTCACGGAATAAATGATATTATTGTCCCATTCATTCGATACGCACATTTCATCAAGACAATACAGGCTCCTACCTCCATTTTTAGGTGGATGGGACCTGATCTCATCAAGAATTCTGAAAAAAATGCGGTTCGATTTGATGTCGACCGGTGGTTGGGATAGTGGGTAGTAGTTGTCGTATCATGCATCTAGGTACCGGAAACGTGATCTCTAGAGCTGCCAATGAATCGAACTGAGTTGGGCTGATGACGATTACTTACGAGAATTTTTAGCATCAGCAAATGCAAATTGCATGTTTATTTATAAAAATCGCATTTTTTCCCCGGCCGAACCAATTCAAAGATGATGATAAGCTCCACATCCATAATAAATGAGTGGAATTTTGTTGTGGTGCGATCGATCGTCTCCGTCCGCAATTTTTTCGCAGTGCGATTGATTACTTGACGAATAAAAATATATAAAAGTTATTATGATATGATTACGTTATGATGAGTTATGGCTTTATCGTCTCATCTCCTCTCCCCTGAAGAAAGAAGAGGAGATCGATTGATCGAAGGGGCTCTGAGCTATTATTTCACCCCAACTCTGACGATGAGTGAGTTACGTTGGTTACCTTACGCTGTGGGAATGAATGAAAGAGAGAGTTTTTTGCATAAAAGTTGGCAACCCAAAACTTTGAGTGAGTTACGTTGGTTACCTTACGCTGTGGGAATGAATGAAAGAGAGAGTTTTTTGCATAAAAGTTGGCAACCCAAACCAAACCACAATAGTATAAACGCGAATACTCAGCAGCAGCAACAATAACAACAACTTATACTCTTCGAGAAGGAATAGCGCCAGTATTGTTCACACTAGTAAATAGTAGTAGTGCTCTAGTAAAATCTGCCGAGCGAAAATGAAAACGTCTTGTCTTGTGATTCAATGTTGTTGGTGCGATGAATACTTAACTTCACAATAGGAATGCTGTTGGATGTTGCGTTGGGGGAAAAATTCGAAGAAAAAGCAAATGTGCGTGGAGGACGCATCCACAGTTGCAAGTTGCAGTCCGCTGGGGAAACAAGGTACAAAAGGAGTTGTGATCGAAGAGTGCCACGCGCCACAAGCAAACAAAAAGGGCTGGTGACATGCTGAAAAACAAGCACGCGTACGAGGAAAGCGACAAATGCGACAGTGCTCAGCAATTAAGTACAGTGGATAATAGTTGACAATTTGACAAAAGTTTGAAGGGATTGCGCATGGAAAATTAATTTTTTCTGGAGATTTCATGGATATTTTGAAAAAGTGCCGTGGATTAATTGCTCAATTGACTAAACCGCAGAAGAGAGAAGACCGAAGGTGACCAAAATCCACGTGAGTGATTTGAAGAGCACATGTTTGTGGTTTTTTTGACAACTTCTCGCATGAATTTGTTTGACAAGGAGTGAATTGGATTAAATTGAATTGAATCGATTTTCTCTGGTGGTGCATGAATAAAAATTCTTTGAACTGTGAATAATCGAATTTGAATTTGATCTGATCAGATAATCAGCGTAAAAGTGAATTTACCTCGGTGACAGCTCATCTTTATTGTTTCGGGTTGCCCCAGTCGTCTGTTCATGAAGGAGTAACAAAGTTATCGAATAACAGGTACGTTAAGCGTTTTATTTATTCTTGAATCTGATTATTTGTCAACTCATAAGGTAGCAAAATGCAGGTGGACATATTCAATGTATCCCGTATCCATTCATAATGTCCCATGTTTTGGGTGTGCGTTCGAGCAGGAGCAATTCAAGAAGAACTTGTTAGTACTTGTCATTCGACGATTCGACTCGTTTGACGGGATTGGGTTCATCTTGGGAAGAATTATGCAAGGGTGATCAAATCAGCATTCATGCATTCATTTTGTTCGGCCCGTCTGTAAAAATAGAGGAAGAATAGTCAATGTGACAGGAACACTGATTCATTCCCCAAAATAAAAACGAGTCGAGTCGATTCAAGTGGTTGACAGACCGACCAGATCGGATGACAGGGGAGGGTGCCCAAGGCGACAGTAAATTGTCAATGAATGAGACCCGATACAGGGGATTTTTTGCTACTGCGCTACGAAATGAGGGCTTTATGGGCAAATTATAGTATTCATATTCAACTTACAATCATGCAAAGAATTCATCTACGAAAAGGGGGATTACTACTTCACTGGGACTTCCGGAGTTTGGTGTTGAGCTTTACGGTAAACATGCATTAAGTATTGTTTGATTCGAAGCGGACAGGAAAGCATAAAGGCTTAGATCATCATTGGGAATGCTTCCTTCAAGGAAAGTAGCGAGTGTCATAGCCATCACCTTTAGACCTTTTCATGCTGCTTTGATGCGACTCCGTCCTTATTCCGTGTTTTGATTGTCAAGGTGCATCCCCCTGTACCCATTTCGTTCCTCACTCAATATTAGACTCACTCTCGAACTTTATGAGCCCTGCAGCATTAGGAAGCACTCGTAATTTTGTAGTACCTCAACTCATCTCATTGAAGAGGGGTCCTAGTAGTGCGTTGAAAATCCATTGTCAAAATCAAAAGTGAGTCGAGCTTAACTGACGCGCTAACATTAGAAGTACCAATGCAACTTAACTCCCGAGCAAAAAATAGTCGCCGAGATTTCAGTAGAACTTTACGCATGTGTTTTCTCATCAACCTGAATGCGATACTCCCCCAAGGTTCATTTTCCCCCTCTGTGAGCTCAACTACGAGTTCGGCATTCCTTGTTAAAACCGGGTTTGGCTGAAAAGAGAGGACAAAAAACCACCCAAGACACTATTTTTTTCTCATCATTATTAAGCTGAAACATTGGCTTTACAGAAGTTTGGGATATTTTGTAGAGGAAATAATGACCAGGGATTATGGTGGTGTGGTGACCCTTGCAATTTTCACCGCGATCATCACAACTACGTTCAATACAAGCCAATGGATGTACATTAGGTCCCTCATTCATATTGCTGCCATAGCTCGTGCTTGTGCCTCAGCTTGGTGCATACAAGATACAAATACCATCTCATGCTTTGAAAATTTGCAAAAAAAACGCATGTTCTCTTCATTTTTTATGACACGAAGTCATTGAAGCAAGTGCATCAGGGGCCTGCTTGCAATACTTACTTTCTGCAAAATCTGCATTCTGCATCCTTTTTCACAAAATCCGCTTCAATTTTTTTCTCCACGAATCAGCGTTTTTCATCACTCCAACTAAATAATATTTACTTTGGACTATGATCCTCCATTTGTTCTTGTGCTCATGACTCACAATGTGAATCTGCATTTTTACCATCTTCACTTCACTCCACCTCATCACTTGAAGAATCGTCCAACCTGACCTAGAGTACTGCTACCTCCTACGTTTTCATCATCCCCCTATAATAAAAAGTCTTTCCCTTTCTTCGCAAAAACACACACACACGCACCGAGCGATGTGGTGTGGTCGAATAGAAAAAAACTGGGGATTTATTGCATGTAAAATAAAATGCAGCTCAGATCTTCTCTACTGTTATATGACATGTCAGAGCAGTACAGATGGGGATGAATAGCACTCGCTACAAGATACAGTGCATTTCAATTTAAGGCTATAAGCTTCAGAATCTGAATTCAATTTTCATTTCGATCTGCTCTCGTGTCTAGTCTACCGTGCATCACTTTTCATTTCGAACCCTCTTATGTATCGTTGATCGATCGACGTAACAAAATTTAGGAAAAAAGTATTACTTATCTAGCTCTAGCTAGGCTTTATCTGGCACGCGCCTAAGATTTTACTACTTTGTGTACTTTGAAGCCCCCCATCTCGAGCTTGACGTCATACCACACCTTAAACATTTCAAGATAAGCCAGGGAGTATCTGCAAATCTGGTATATCTAAATGGCTAAAATTCTCCGCGATGGTCTAAATGAGAAATGATATTGAATATCTCCCCTTCGCAAAGCATTTGTCGGCAGTTGATAAGCACATTTTGGCTATACGTTGTATCCCAAATGAGTTACTCTGGGGGAGCCGCGCTGACTGACTGAGTATTTATTTTGAAGCTTTCCCATTTTTAAAGATCTCCTTACTGAGCAGATTCAGCCATGTGCAATTCCATTTACATTCTTTCTGTTTCTGCAAACTGCTCAATTCATTTTTAATGTGATTAAGTATTACTAAACACATGCAAGTAATAAACTCTCGCCTCCCCCAGAGCCAGAGGTTGAACGCTCCTCTCCCTCTCAAATCTTATATCGTGAAGCATTTCCCGTTCAATGCAATGCAAAATTTCGAGAGAAATGGATTTCAAGCTTTTTCGATCTTCCTCTCGCTCGCTCGCTCGTCGTAAATTTCGATTTGCATACGTGCCTACAACCCCTCGCCAAGATCCGCGAAGAAAAGATTATGAGCGAGTGGCGAGTGCACAGGAGCGATTTGTTGATTATTCTTGGGGAAAAAAGTGCGCACACGCTAAATAGGATCGCAGAAATTAAATTGTTAAGCCAACACTATTCAAGTCAATACTTTGTTGATGGTAGATCGCGTGCTCTGATTAATCTCATTATTCCTGGGCATGGACTATCTCATTGGCTCGGCATGACTTCGCTGGCGAGATCGTAATCATTAGACCACTTATCTTCTGAATCTGAATCTAAAGCTCAATTAAACGCTTTTTTCTCAACTTTAGTTTCAAAAATTGTGTAAAAGTGCTAAAGTCTAGTATCCACGCCACTATAGTACCCATCAATCATCCTCACACTTCAGTACCTACTTAATAAATCTGAGTAGGGATTTGAATTTTTGCATGGATTTGCTTATTTATGAATCATGAATCATGCACTTGAAAGAGCAATTTCGTTTTGTTCAACAAGCTGTTTGCAATTCACAGAGAGGAGTAGTAATTGAATGATTAAGGATGAAACTGAAAGTTTTGTAATTTTTGTTGAACTTGTACCTACTGCAATGCTACAAAATGGAATTTGTAGCATTTGAATTTGTTCTCTCAAGAAAAGTTCGTAAATATTCATACGTGACGGCTCGGAATAATTGGGGATTCACTTATTTGCATTCTCATGAAAAACAAAATAGCTTGAAGTGAAGCTAGAGCGTAAATCTAAGTTGAGGATGGGATACTATTTTCTCGATTAATTTTCGCGAAGTGAATCTGAACTTGTGCATCATTGTATCATCATTGGCTAATGTAAAAATTAGATGAAATGGATGGAGTAATTGCTATTGTTCATCTTTTCTGTCATTTGTGCCATTCTAAAGTCTTGGATCTTTGACAGGATAGAGATATTTTTCGAATTGGGGTATCCTGGCAACTGTCCACGACTCAGAAATGACATGCGCATTGATTAGGGAAAGTTTGAACAAAAATGACTTTGTTGCTCGAGAACGACTTTGTTGTTATTTTTGTTTTGTTTTCACCCGTCAAACCCAAACACAAAATCAGTCAGATAATTTAAGTGCTTCAGTAATTTTTTTGGGTGTCCATTTTCCCAAATTACAATTTACGATTTTGCGACTACATCATGTGAAATTTGTGAATCTATCTATTCTGCAGGAACAAAGGCGGGAGGAGTCGTGAGGAGGAAATTACATTCAGTCTTCATCAGTCAGTTTTCCCCATGCCAGCATCACAAATGACTTCGTCTTGAAGACAGTTGAGTGAGCACCAAAGTAATTGTCTTTGTGGGAGAACGTGCGTTCGTCGAAATGGTTCTGGTAAGAAAAGAATAATTTTCGCAAAAAAATTTAGATGATGCGCTTTGATGAGTTAGGAACTTGCGCTGGGTAAATGTAAAGGGAATTGCATTTGAATGCTTCCTAATTTAATTATTTTCCCCCCTTCGTAGCGACGAATAAGGCCTGCAAGGCCCCTACTAGGCCTGCTGGCCATACTCCTGATCTCCGATGAAATTAATGCATCCCCCAGCTCATCCTCAGAGAAGCTCCTGGGCGATTCCCCGAAGATCACCTCCGCGTTCTACGACCCCAACTACCATGACGACGGCCTGAATCACTTGAGAGGCCCCACAGCGAGTAGTAGCGCGAGTACGATTAGTGTGATCAGCCCCTATGGCGCGGCGAGTAGTCCCCACCACTCCCACACTAAAGGTCCATCTTCCTCTGGGGGTGCGATCATGGCGATAGTTGACCACTACTACGGTCCCAATGGGGAGGAGAAGGTGCAGTACACGAGCCCCGATCAGATGGACAAGCAGGAGCTGGAGAATATCCTGGCTCAGATTGGCTCCACGAAGCTGTCCAACTCGCCCCAGGTCTTTGATCCACCGCCATATCCCCAGAAACCTCACTTGTATGTCCATCCCCCAGCACCACAGTCCTCCTCCAAGCATAGTCCCAAGGCACAGTCTAGTAATCACTACAAGTCGAGCGCCACCAGCCAACCGGGATTTTCCCTCCCTTCATTGTACAAATCCTCCGCGGAGAGCTTCACCCCAAAGCCCCCCTCAGGATATCGCCCAGCCTTTAGCACGATCTACAAGGATCCGCCATACCCACCAAAGTCCTCCCACTATTCGAAGGGATCATCTTCCCCCGAGTATTCACCACCCCCACCACCCTCCTACCACAGCCATGGA
>JAHZNH010001252.1:0-11722 GCA_027744355.1 Tyrannoseira gladiata
ATTATACCATGTGGTCATAAAAGTGGAAGTAATTGGCGAGCGGAAAGCTCCCCGTGAACTGGAGGAAGAAGAAAAAGAAAGACGGATTTTCTACGCGAGCGATGCGATGCCATACCATACCACCGCCACAGGCCAACAAGCCCAGCCCAGCCCTACCTTTAGTCAAGGGAAAACCAGAGCTCGGGCTTCTTTGGTCTTATGGTCGGGCCAGGTGTTGAAAATTTTTTGGGGAAATTGGGAAAACCAAGCAAGGGAAAATCATGGAAATGGTGGTATTATAGTACAGTAGTGCTAGTAGTTTCACCTTTTTTTGTGCTTCGACTCGACTCGGTCGCAGGCAAGAGCAACAAACAATAATATGTTTTCCCTTTGCCCTTTTCCTTAATGTAAAGTCAACAATGGGTCGCGGATGGACGGTTCCATGGGCAGGGGGCAGGGAGTTTAGGAATCTTCCCTTGCCAAAGGAAACTTCAGAAAGTGGAATGGAATGAAACGTTCCATTTCATTTCCCAAGTCCCAGGATTATCCGCCAAGGGAAAGAAAGCTGTTTCCTCTTTTAATAATAATTTAATTGGCTCTTGAAGAAGGGAAGTGGCTCGTTTGAATTTCACTTTAGCTAGCTTATTCATGATCACCAAGGTCAAAGGGGCACCACGCTCCAGCTCCAGCCAGCACCAGTCTGGATTACAAGAAAAGAAGGAGACCGACACAAAAGAACTTTCAGAGGATGAAGTAAATACCGTGTACCACTAAATTCTTAGAGGAACTGGGAGACTTCGAAGTGGTCTCAATTCGCCCCGAGGATGAATATGGATCTCAGTTCCGATATGATTACTGCTTTGCAGACTATGAAATCGTGCCGCCAGGCCAGGACCACGATCTGGATTCTCTTTTTCTTGATGGCGTGACTTACTTAAGGCTTTCGCTTGTATCCCATCTGGGCAAAACAATATCGTTAATTACCCAATGAGCCAGCTCATTTATTCCGGGGGATGAATGGAACAAGTCTGTGAACGCCAGTAAAAACCTCATTAAAAACGGGTTTGAGCTTGACAAACCATCGTTCTTAATACCCAGGTCTGTAGATTTTCTGCTTCATCAACACTTACTACTCCTACTACACACTCCTTCCCGAAGGAGGAATTTGTTCCAAAATAAGAATCCTCTTTTCTCCACTCAACTCACTCACGGTCGCGGCTCTTCTTGGCTTCTCGCTTCGCTGGATTGGATTGGACTGAAGTGGATGGCGGAGGGATTATAAGTTTTTAAGAAAGGGAAAATTAAGCGCGAAGTCTCGCTCGTCAAACAGAAACTCAGAAACTCACCATTTCAAACTTAATTTCGCCCTTTTGTCTCCCTCCTCTTGTTCGCCCATTAAATTAAAACCAATGTGTCGCCCTTACTACCGTCATCCGGTCCCTCTTTAGTTTCTCCTTTTTCCATCTCAAAAGAAGTTTATTCTCGTAGAGAGGAGTGGGAATTTGAGCAAATAATGCATTAGTTTTTAGTGGTGGTGGTCTTGGTCCCTCTCCTCAAGAGAACTTCACAAAGGAGCACAAGGTCACCTCGTCACCCACCCTCCACCTATATCGATAATAATACTTAACGATGTACTTTTACTTACCAATCCACCGGGACGAAGTGGAAGAGTTCCCCTAATGAAATAAATGAATGTGGTGGTGTGGTGTGAGTGGTATACTAGCTGAGTGAGTGAGAAGTCTATCCTGGAAGTTCTGGAACTGGAGCACGATCCAATCCAATCCAATCAGAATTAAAATTTTTTTTTTCTCTCTCCCTTCTCCTCCGATAATGGCACATGTTCATAATGATGATGATGACGAGGACGACGGTATAATGGGGACACTAATGCATTCATTGGCATAATGACATTAGATTCATATTTGCAAGGAGCATAATGCGCTAATAGCTAATGGTTTTTTGAGGGGAGAACTCCTCGAACTGCCGAACGACCATCCATGTGTCGCGAATTGGCAAAGTTGTAAAAAATAACTCCATTTTTCCCCTAGAATCATCATCATCATCATTGAGGTCGTCATCAGCTCTCGCTCATACATTTTTGTTTACAAAAGAGCAAAAATATTACTTAACTATGGATGGAGATGGAGTGGAGTAAGTAGTAGTTTTTCCCGATTTTCCTCGCTCTACTAGGGTCTAGGTACCCGGATTTCATGTGACGAAACTAACTTTTCCCCCACTGAACTTCCGAGCATCCGGGCAATCTATTCATTTTTCATGGTCATGTAGGGAAATTTGGGGAGGAAGTTTGGAACTGGAGATGATGCAAACGCTGAAGTCGATTTTCACTGTCGAATACAAGTATTATTGACGGTGAGGACTGATGATTACGTAAATATGAAAATTATGGTGGGAACCATAAATAACTCCGAGTCAGAAATGGTGGCTGACTTGTTCATTTGACAGAAAAACAATGAGCTGTATCAGATTTTTAAAATATGATGGACAATATATTTATACTTTGAATTACTAGTAAATTATTGGTTGCTTAAATTCTCCACAAAATTGTAGCTAAACAGCTGTTGAGCTTGAAGAAAAGCAAAAATTTTAGCTGTGCCAGGAATCGAACCTGGGTTCTGCGCTTACTGCACGAGCTCGCAGCGTTTTGGATTTCTTTTCTGCACGTGAAGCTTAACTTAATTACTATAGGTTGAATCGTTGAATTTCACGTGAAGACAGTACTACGCTAGGTATATAATGAATTGCCACGAGCTCGTAAATCAGACGCATGCCGTAACCACTAGGCTACACAGCCGCTACATTAACTAATAGGAATTAATGTTTCCCTAAATACTCCCCAAAAATTCGAGATGGTTTTGGGGCAAGTTGATACGAGCCGCCAATTTCAAATCTTTATATGTAAGCCGAATTGCCTCTGACAGAGAGATACGAGCAAGCAAAGCACCATGTACGTCAGTATGTTTTTTTCCTCTGGCTTGGCTTGAGAACGGTGCAAACGCCTCATGAGAATTGAATTACAGCTCCATGCATCCGCATTAAATCCCCTTGTAATAGTGAAGTTGTAAAAGTGTCGGTTGTCCTCTCCCTGGATATATTTTTTATTGGAGAAATGTTACAATCCAACCATAAGTACAATCACAGCTTATAGTATAAGCTTTATGTCCCTGAACCAATAATCTGTGTAAATGCAACCAATTGCGTACTTTACAACCGATGCACTGGAGTTCGTAGGCATTCCTCAACTGGTAACTGGTAAGTAAAAATGGCTCATCAAAGCTTTGACAAAAATAGCTCCCCTGAGACATTCTTCTTCCACCACATTAGAGGAGCAACCACCTAGATAGATTTTTTTTCGCATTCCTTCTCCCTCCCATTATGTTTCTCTTTTCCTCCCGAGCCATTTAACTCAAAAAGGGAAGAGTCATGCATGAACGCGGAGAATGAGCCATGGAAAGGAGGCATTCCTTCCTCCAAAGGCTGGAGAAATGTACGGGTGGATGGATGGATACCATCACATTCTATTGTGTACACTATTATTCCTTTTTCTTGTTGCTGCTAAGTATTGTATTAAGTATTACATAACCACACATTATCATCTCCTTCTCTTGCAGGCTACCCAATTTCGCATGCAGATTCTATACGACGAAGACAATCGTTCTTCTTGCAGGATTGGATGCCATCACGTCACATTCACCCATCCATCGCTTCGCCCTTATCCAACTTCACCAGTGCTAGTGCCAACGCCAACGAACTCATCATCCAGCAAAAAAACTAAGTAAATATATTTACTACAAACTGAACAAAATCCACGATCCACGACACGAAAAAGTGAGCCAAGCTTTATACCACGAACATCACCGCCTCAGCCACCACCACTAGCTCGCTCGTTCGTCTCACTTCCCTTTTTTATGTCAAAAAAGATAAAAGGATTGGATTGTTTTAGTTTATTTCGTGCACGACGAAGACAATCGTTCTTCTTGCAGGATTGGATGCCATCACGTCACATTCACCCATCCATCGCTTCGCCCTTATCCAATTTCACCAACCAGTGCTAGTGCCAACGCCAAGGAACTCATCATCCAGCAAAAAAAGTAAGTAACTATGTAAATATATTTACTACAAACTGAACAAAATCCACGATCCACGACACGAAAAAGTGAGCCAAGCTTATACCACGAACACCACCGCCTCAGCCACCACCACTAGCTCGCTCGTTCGTCTCACTTCCCTTTTTTATGTCAAAAAAGATAAAAGGATTGGATTGTTTTAGTTTATTTCGTGCTCCGGAGAAAATAGAGTTGAATGACAGGGAAAGGAGGATCGAGCAGCGGCACCATTTCATTGCATTGTCCGTAGTGGTGTAAAACACCCAAAAAACTAAAGAATACGCCCTGGAATGGTGGAGTAGTACTAGTGGTGGTGGTGGTGGTATGGTGGGATGCGTGCGTGTTTTTATTATCATTTTCCAACTCTGTTTTGTTTGCCCATTTAGGGATGCAATACACGTACTAAAACTTCATTCCTATCTCCTATTTCCCGTTGACAGTGAGTGAGTGACGAGGACGCAGAGGAGAAAGTACTACTAACAACTACTGGAACTGGTGCCTCCTGGAGAAAAAACGATGTCAGTAGCCGTACATGCTGGTGATGATGATGATGAGGATACAAATATGCAATAAGGCAATAAGTACAAAAGGCTCGGGAAACTCACTCTTCTTGTGCAACACTTGCCATTTCCTCCCAATCCCTATTTCATTCATTTTCTCCAGAAGGAGGAAAAATAATATAATTTCTGGAGAGGAGCGGAGACAACGAGACAAAGATGAAACTGTCTGTAGTACTTGGCCTGTTGGTTTTGGTCTGGCTCCCCAATTTATTATTTTATTACTCCTTGAAACCAGTTGAGCATCCCAATTATCCCCGGGAATATTAACATGCCTCGTGACACTGGCACTAAGTACTCCTAAGTTCAGTTTAGTTTTTTCGCTGTCTGGAAAAAAGGACTTGGGCTCCACCCTGTTGGGTTTTTTGAAGGACTCCAGGACACGACCACAACCCTCATTCAGCGGATCCCCTCTTTTATTGGGAGTTCTCCAGTCCTCAGTTGATCCTCGCCATTTTAACTTTCACCTCATGCATCACTCCTTCTCCTATCACACTCATCTTTCGCGTTATCGTCATCCCCATAAATTAAGGGACCAGTTGTTGTCGTTGTTGTTGTTGTTTTCTGTAGACCGGCAACAGCGATAATTACAAGACTATGTAGCTGCTCGAAATAAAAACGACATCCTTCCTTCCTTCCCTCCCTCCCTCATGCCGACCTCCGCTTCTGTTTTTAGGGTCCGTGTTTTGGGATAAACAAAAAAAGAGTTCTCCTCACATTCCCTTTCATCTCTTGCCCTTGATTCTGGACACGGGATGGGACTGGGGCATGCAAGGAATAAATTTCCTCTTTTCTAATCTCTCCCCGAGAAAAAAAGGCATTATGGGAGAAAAGAGGAAGATGGCCAGCTTGAATTTCATTTCATGATTTCATGCTTATTAGTACAACATCCTTGGCCGCTTCCAGGAAAACTGAAAACTAAATGAATCTTGTTTACTTTACTTTTTTTTCATGGTCGAAGAATCCAAAAAGTTGGAGAAGCAGAAAGCAGATTTTTTTCGAGTGAATTCTGAATGGGTTCTCCTACCTCACCATATTGCATCACCATTTCAGATAGATGTTTACCAGAGTCCTGGAAAAAAATAGCTTGTTGTTGTTCTTTTTCTGTTGCTGGCGCTGCAACAGGATGCTGATTCCTTTCTCTGGAAGAGTGGATGGAATCGGATCGGATCCCTACCGCGGGGAATGGGACAGTGGGAGAAAATCGTTTCCTTCTTTATGCATTCGTTCGTCACATGCAATAAAAAATTGAATGAATTTTTTTTCCTTTGGCTTGTTTTCTCCTGCACTTCAGTCGTGTCGTACCGGCTGCTCTGAAAGGGAATATCCTGAGCAAAAAAGTACTTAGTACTTTGTACGTATGTATGCATCCTGGAATGGAATCTTGGAGCGAGCGTATCGCAATTTTGGAGCTGGGTGGATGGATGGATGAATTCATTTTGATATGCTGGATCCTGGATGCTGTTTCCCTCCACCGAGTTCTGAGTTCCTTTTTTCGCGAATAAAATGTACTCATTTTCCTTTCTGCCTCTTTCCTCCATCCTCCGGGATTTCTCCATGGCTTGACTTGGCTTGGCATCACCAAGCGTGTGTGATGTGAGCAAAAGGGCACACACCAAGCAAGACGATTCCAGCTAGAAGCATATCGGAATTCGGGGATGGAGTGATAGTGCGGTGGTATTCATGATTTTCCTTCTTTTGCAAGAGGATATGGTTGAACAAGACACTTGAAATTCAAGATGGGGAAATTCAAGAAGGCAGAAAATAAAAAGGCATCCGAGAACACTGGAGGAGAGTTTTTTTCTTCTTCTCTCTTCCACTTGTTCGTCTTCCATCCACTCAAGGAGGCAGGAGAGAAGAAAAAGAAAAGAACTACTATAATAATGAGAAGAAGAACGAACTCAACTCAACCCAACTCGAAGAACAACTTTGAACAGAATAAGGACTTTCTTTCCTCTTCTCTTCCTTCCTTTAGTGAAGTTGACGCTTTCTGGAGTAGGTTCTTTCCTCCTTTTTTTATTCGTTCGTTCACTCGCGACTCTGAAAGCAAGACAGATTTGGTTGGGGAGATAAAGGCAAAGCCAGAGCGAAAAAGAATGGGTCCAGGAAATAAGAGGGAAAAAAGTCAACAAAAATACTAGTATGAGTTGGAGTTATAAAAAGAAATGATATTATATTACATTATATCCATGGCCTGGCATGCCATGCACCCCACGATCATCTTCTCAGATAAAAGTCAGATTCAGCGAAATAAAAAAATCCTCGCGGAGTTGTATGCTCCGCTGACTGGACAAAAAAAGCAAGAAGTGCTCCCGGGTGCTGTGTGGTGTGGGAGACAGCCTGTAGCCTGCCTAGCTGAGCTGAGCTGGACTGCCAGGATGGACCACTCTTGATTCTGTATCTGGAAAGGAAAAAAATCCATTTGAATGTTTAAGAAAGTCCGCACATTTGGAGTGGGGATCGGATTCGGGGAAAAAGTTCTTTTTTTTCCTCTGGAATTGCGATTGGCGATTACGATATGAAATGAGGAATAAGTGGATCTCAGATATTGATAAGTAAGTTAGGTCTGAGGAAATAATCCGCACTTTTCCACCACCGGCACTAGAATCAGCTTCATCGCTTCCCCCTTAGTGGGCAAGCTGGCACACTAACTTCTCTCTCTGGAGTTTTTTTTCGCAAATTACCGGGAACAAGATGACACGATTTTTTACTTCCAGCTTCCGCCGAAAAAATCTAATCTTCCTTTTCAGGGGAAATCATCCATCGGGGAAGAAATGAAATGGGGAAACAATGGGCCCATTCCATGTGACAGCTGGGAGCATCTCTCCACGAGCAAAGTTTTTTTTCCCGGGAAATTCAAATTCCATATCATTATCCATTATCCATCTGCTCGCTCCCGGAAAAACACCGATACCAACACATGCGGTGTGGATTTACGGGGAAAATGAATTTGTAAAGTAGTTCTAAACTCCCCCAAATGAGAGGATCCTTTTTTCCATGGAAGAACAGAAAGTGGTAGCTTTCCACGCATCAAATTGACAACTTGACATCCCGCTCTTCACTAAAAACTTCACCGTAGAAGAGGAGCCACGCTCACACTCGTCATGTCGCGCGCACCACATCGCACTACCGTACAGCTGCTCGTAAATAATTTTTTTTCCTTTTTCTCTCGAGTGATCGAGATCTCTTCCTCCCTAAGTGGAAACCAAGTGGTTCCTGTGACATGTCAGTGTAGTGGTGGTGGCGGTGGTGATGCGATGGTGAGGTGAGGTTAGGTAACTGGTACTTTCGATACTTTATTGCTCCTTTTTTCCTGGAGTTGGAATTTTTGGGGCTGAAGTGGTTCCTCTCATTCAGTAACTCTCCATAGTAGATTCCTCGTGTTTACAAGCTCATCAAGCAAATGTATTCGTATTCCCTGTAAAAAAATAATGTTCTCTTCCACGGAACTCCGATAATGATGGGAATGTATCACCACTATCTAGACGGATCGAGCATTGAGCCTTCCTCCGGTTCCATGAGCGACCTTAAATTATTCACCAGATTTTCCCACTTCTTCTCCCTCCCAATCCTGGAGAGAACAAGGCACGCACACAAGCCTCGTTTTTCCTCGTGGAACTCGCGCCCCACTGAATATTTTACGAGGACACGGTGATTGTGATGGAATGACTCGGTGATGGAATACAAAACGCCTCGCCCACTTCTCCATCCAGGTGACATTCAACAGTCATTCATTCATTCATTTAGTTCACGGGGAAAATAAGTAAGTAAATGCTACAAACTACAAAAGCGAGTTTTTGTTTTTCTCGCCCAAGCCCAAGCCCAAGCCTGAGCCAGGCCTGGCCTGGCCTGGCCTGGCTTGGACATGACATGACCCCTTTCCACCTTCCTGGTTCCTGGTTGTTTTTTAGGTTTCCTTTTGCTCCGCTTTTATTTACTAATGTTTACAAAATACAGATTAGAAAGGGCTGAATAAGTTCATTCCATTCGCATTTCATTTCATCCAGCGTGGTTTTCGGGTGCGGCGGTGGAAAAAAAGCATTATTAAAGTCAATTAGAGATCATAATACGGTAAAAAATGAGAGCGAGTGAACGAGTTCCGTGCACGGGCAATCAAAATCACAACCGGGGAACTGAAACTGAACTGGAGTACTTCTACTATATTCCTTCCATTTCCACTCCATTCCGGATCCAGAGAGTCTAGCATGCTTCTATTGCTCATTCATTGTCCTCCATCCATCCCATTCCACTCCCCTCTCATTTTCTCGCTCTCTTGGCAAATGTCCGGAAGTGGGGAGCCTAAAAGTGGGACTGCTAAACACGGGCTCAATTTCCACTCCAATCTCACTCCCAGTTCCAGCCATCCAGAATCCAAGAAAAAAATCCACATTTTTTTCCTTCTTGGAGGAGCGGAAAAAGCAAGTCCTATTTTCCCGGACTTTTCCAGTCCGTTCCAAGTACAAGTACTACTACTCACTATTGCTGGCGCATTTTATCTATTCATTCCCCTTGAATACTTCATCTCAGTACATTTCTCCTCTGTTGAATGCGTCCATTTCGAACTGGAAAGGTTTCCTCAAGATTGGATTCCGTATCGGTGCTTTTCCTCCTCAGAAAAAAAGTATATTTCTGGTCCTCTTCTCCAGATTCCCTCTCCCTCACCACCACTCGATCCAATCCAATGGCTATTCTGACACCCCACACACCCACTCCAGGCACACCGCACCGCATTGGAAGGAAAATCGAGATTCAACTCCAGATATTTTTATCCCACCATAAAAACGGCCTTATCTTTTATTATTGCATTGAAATGGAATGGAATGCATTGAATATCTCCTAGCTCAGGAACCTACATTTTTTTTACTGGACAACTGTTCTCCTCTTCCTCAGCATTCGCATTCCTTTTTTATGGAGGAGCGAAAACTCTGTGAATCCACCTGGGAGCCCAAGACCAGCTCCAGCGCTTTTTCCGTAGTACAATATCGACTTTCTCCGGCTGCTTGCTTGCTTTCCTTTGCTCCACATTCTACAGGAACTTTTTTCGTCGAGTGAGTAAGTTGGTAGGTAGTGGGGAAGCAGCACATGTTCATCATTATCATCATCATCATCGTCGTCGTCGTCTCTTGTTCCAGCACCAAAGTCCTAGCATTTTTGAGCTGCAGGAAGGAAAATTTTTTCTCTCCCTTTTAGTATTTGTACAGCCACGAATAAGCACACCGCGCAACTAAATACTAAAACTAAACTACTACTCCTTCTCCACAACTTACGACAATTTTTAGTTGAGGAAAGCAAGGCGAAAGCATGCAACACGATCGAGTGTTTGAGTGAGCGTTTTCTCCTTCTGCTCTGGTCTAGCTACGGTGCTCCGTACTTACTTGCTTTCTTGCTTACTCACTTATCACCCGCGAACCAAGAACCAAGTCGCAGGGAGAAAAAGTACATTGAGCAAGCCAAGCCAAGCCACCTTTTCCTTCATTCAAAGCTGCTCACTCCTTACCTCCACTCGACTCCACAACATTTTCCCAACTGCCAACTGCTGGAGAGAGGAAAAAAACTAATCGCGAATTATTGAAGCTCTAGTAGTAGTACCACCACTATCGGAGGAAGAAGACCGAAGCTGCGAAGCACTCCAACTCGAAACTAGAAAAACTACAACTACCCGAACTTGCTCCTGCTTACAACCAAATACATTTCCCCTTCACTCTCCAGCATCAGTTGGATTCTGAACGGTGGTCTGTGTGCACGCTACTCGCACCGAGAAACTCGTCCTTAGGAGCACTTTGTCTCCTCAGCCAAGCCAGCTTCTTACTCCTTCTCATTCAGAATTGTGAGAATTCAGAATCAGAATTACATGAATAGTTTTTTTTTTCAAAAGAGCACCTCAATCTTTTTGCTGGAGAACTCTCTTGAGTAACTTGCTTAGTTTGTCACAAGGAAAAAAATTCTCCCAAAAAATGCGGTTTTCCTCCATCGCCACCCTCGAGTTAGTGAGTGTGTAAAAAGTACGAGCTATAAAAAGAAGCTGGAGTGGGATGATCTGGCGTAGTGGTCCCTTCTCCAGATGTGATGTGAGGTGTACACCTTCAAAATAAGGGACACTAAAAAAGTACTCGTGCAACGTTGTAAAAATATCTCCTGGCTCCTGGAGAAGAGGAGAACCTAGGACCGAGCCTCAGAAGGACAAGACAAGACAGGGAATAAAGATTCCATTCCAGTGCTATCCTCATGTAATTTTCAGGCTCGGGACTGAACATGAAGAAAAGAAGGTGTGTTCGCGGAATTCCAGACTTCATTTTTGCATCAAGGGAAGGTCCACGAGGAGATTGGAAACTCAAAGCAAAGCATGCAATCCACATTCTTGGCCACGCCACGCCGAAAATCGCAATCGGCTCTAGCTCAGCTTTGATTGAATCTTGTGGAAAGAATAGAAAAACAGGCTGATAGTGGACTGGAGCAAGGAGTTTCCTTCAAAAATATCCCGCATCCGCACAGAAGCCTTATACTATTGCATGTGTTAGTGGTATCGAACAAGTATCACATCAGAAGATCGGGTCCGATCCGATCAGATCAGATCACCCAAGTTTAAAAAATTCATGCCGCGTTTAGGCCACCGAACCTGCGCTGATTTCGAAATCCATCCAGAGAATCTCGACGATATGCTCACGTACTAAAAAAAGCCTAACACTCTCAACACTATAGTGCAACTCTGAAGCGGAAGGAAAAAGACAAGAATAGGAGTACAATAATAAGTAAAAAATGCGAGATTCCCGAGAATTCCCAGAGGTTCTTCTACTACTAGGACTGATACTTCCGGTCTTGCAGCGATTTCAAATTGATTTTCCGGAGATAGCAACAACAAAAGCGCCACTGACTTATTCCTATTAAATAGATAGCCCAACTTTTAGAGTCAACGACAAAGTCCTGGAAGAATTTTCTCCCTGAAAAAGATAATTTCTCTTCTTGACTAATTGCCAAGCTCCTCGATATATTTTCAAAGCCTGAAGATGATGGTACACAGCCTACACAACAACAACCGCCCCACGACCTCGAGTGGGAGTGGGG
>JAHZNH010001253.1:0-14712 GCA_027744355.1 Tyrannoseira gladiata
CCATTGAAAATCGGGGAGTAATAAAACAACAATGAGGAGGACCCCAAAAAGCATCACAATCATAATAATCATAATGAACGAATGAAAGTGGGAATTTCCACGTCTGTTCTCAGTCTGCAGATCAGGAGTCCTGCGGTTTTGCAGGCATCACACACTTTTTCCTCGCTCTCACAAATTCTTACATTATGGCAGAATGAATGGAGATTGTGATGCGGTGGAGAGTGCATTTGGCTCTGGTCTCGTCTGACTGAGAGCTTCTCCAACCAGGAATCAGACGACGGACAGCAGAGAAGAAAAGATGAAGAAGGAACAATACCTCCTCTCTCAGAGCGCCATGCATGATGATGATCCCATGTGCGAAATCGCGAGTGAATGTGAGCCGGCGCTGCCGTTTTTTCCTTTGGAAAATGGTGTCCTGCGCCTCCTCCGCCCAGAAGAAGAAGAAGATGGTTTTCATGAACTGGATCTGCATCAGCCGCAGACGTAAGTATTTTTTTTCTTTTTGCTCAGTTTTTTACGCGACTTGGAATCATCGATGTTTCGCAATGGTATTCAGTTACTTCGTTTTGGGTAGCAGGCAGAGGAAATTAAATGAAGACGCTCGAAATTGCTTTAAGTGATGATGAGTTGAGCATTATGATTGGATTGGATTGTGATGTGATGTGATGTAACCAAGCGTTATGTCTCGTGAGTATCTATGTCAAAATATTAAAGGGAGTGATTCGATGCAGCGTTTCAGAATCCCCCCTTTTTTAATCCATTGTTCTCGAAATTGAGATTGCAGTGAGTAAAGTTTTCCCTAAAAAATATCAGACTTTTCATCGCCATCATGTTGAATCCAATCCCCTGCCAATCCACTCCGTTGCCATAAGAAGGGGGAAGGTGTTTCACAGAATCGTCGCATGACAACTCACCCAGTGAATGAAGGAATTGGCACAAAACCTTTTTTGGTCTAACATCCACAAAATTGAGATTTCATTCCTAAAAGCACTTATTTCTCCCCCCCCCATCCCAGCATAAGTATTTTGCAACACACTCGATCGTAATAAAAAATGTCAGCGATCATGACTGAGGAAACTATGACATCTGCACCAGTTCAGGGAGTCATTTTCGCAAAGGTTGAAGTTCTAAATGATCGTGTCCTCCTCCTCAAAGCATTAAGCAAATACATGACCAATTGGGGGAGAAAAATTTTCGTGGACGTTTCAATTTGAATCGACATTATGCAAAACGCATTGCACCTGCTATGGAATACCTACAACCCTGCTAATTTGAGGCCACCATGGTTCACACATAATTAATTAGCACTCCCTTAATTCTTTTTGTCGCCCTTTACTCAAGATCTCGTTCTGTAATACTCTGGCTAAAATCAACCAGGTTTGTTTCTCCCCGTCCAGAAAAATTTTTCCAAATTGGTGTTTATCCCATTCCCCTTGATGGATGGATGTGTACAATAGTATGCAATCGTGCAACAAAAGTGATGAAGTGTCTTATTGGAGTCTAGGATTCTGCTCATTGAATGCCGAGAGGAAATCTAGGTCATTGAGTCAATGGGAAATGACGTACAAGAAACGGTCCATTTTCCACACTTCTCCCCTTCCAAAGGATGACTCTGTTGCAATATCATATCATGTCGAGATCAGGCTTCACTTACCTAATACTTCTCCAAGATTACTGACTAAGGCACTGTCACCAAAAAAGCATCCTCAATAATAATAATAACAGGATCAGCACCTGAGAGAAGTGAGCAAGGTAGCCATAAAAAATGAATAAAAAGGATAATGCAATCACATCTAAGTCTGAGTGACGATTCCCGAGGAAATGCAGTTTCACAAAAAAAGTGAGCAAGTAATCGAATCCAAGCAAGAGGATTGAGTGTTGCTCCCCACTGCAAAAAAATATAAATTGTCGCTGACATTTTTTTTCTACGCCAAAGAACTATATGTACATCCATCGACCAGCGAAGCGATGACGCGACACGGATGGCTGGTGTTGGTAGTGAATGAATGAGTGCAGTGCAGTGAATGATTATTTTGAAGTCCTTTGAGTCGACTGTTCCCAGGATTGCATAACGATGATATGATATGATAACCATGATGAATCATAATATCTCACATCACTCCTCCAGCGAAGTCTCTTTGGTACGGCGAAAATGCAGTGGTGGGAAGCCAAACCATACCAAAGCAAAGCATGCATTATTCTTGAGATGATGATTCTTTTTTTGGGCACCAAACCTCAAGCCTGAAGATCACTTCTTGAAGAGTTCAGAGATTCGAAGAATGGGATCTTCATTCATGCAAAAAAATGGTGATCATGTTTGGGTACCTTCCACAGGACCAGGAGCAAGAACGCATTTGTACTTATTGTATCCATCCAATCCATCGGAGCCCGCCCGAGAGTCCTGCTTGATTACTCAGGTGAGAAGTAAGTAGAAGTACTCACCATACCACACACCAAGGAACGAACGGCAACTTGTTCAACCATTCGTATTCCTGTAGCCTTCGCTGATTATGTCGATTTAAAGGATCCCCTCGCTTAAGAAGAGAACTTTTTTCCCCGTTGGCCTTATCAGCTGAAAGTGGATTCGGATGATGAAGCCGAAGGAGAGAGATTCGAAAAAGCGTGCGTACTTACTTACCTACTGACGGACAAGGCTTCCTATTAATTTTTCACACCTTTCAGCCTCCACGTCTCGTTTTCATTCGGCGCGTCAGCTGTGAAATGCATCAGAGATCTCTTGATCGAATCGATCAGGGAAGAATTTGAGAGTCGAGAGTTTATCGAGTCAGTCAAAACAAAGTCTGCTCGCACACAACACAAATTTATCCGTCTTTTATTCATTCCATTGAACAAAAAAATAACATCAACATGGCTTGGAACAACAGAAATCGAAATCTTTTTAGGACACGATTGAATGCGGCTTCATATATTAATATAGTAAATTGAATTCACTCAATAACATCTCATCTTAAATGCATTGATTAAGTACTTAGGAATGATGATGATGATCAACCAATTAAATAGTTAGTCCAAGGAGTAATTTCACACGTATAAGTAGGTAGGTTTGACAACGTCTCAGGTATCGTCTTCAATTAGGAAAATCAAACTCGGTGTAAATACTTAATGAATGAATGAATCGGTAAGTTAGCCTTACGGTAAGTAGTACTTACTTATTAACTAAGAACATCTTTACTTCAGATTAGCTTTCTAAGTAGACAATCATTTAAATAGATTCTCATTTCCATGATGATAATACGTATAGAACATTGATTTGTTGTGAGTAGGACAACGTGAGTTGTGATTTGTAGTCATTAACGTGTCGTATCATATACTTTCATATCCTGTACACGTGGCATAGTAATTAGTTGTTAAACCTGGAGTAGTGCCTCCTTCCTTGAACTATTTATGGACCTAATTATTATTATTTAGTTTAGTAAATCTGCTCTTTTTTTGTCTTCGACAGCTCATCGCTTGTGTAATAAACTCCTTTGAATGAAAATATTTATGATTAGGTATACCAACCGCGATGACTCGCATCGCCCCATATAACAACTCTAGTTCAGTGGATAAGATAAGTACTTATAGTAATGTTTCCAGTATTTAAATCCAGTCATGTCATTTCTCACTATTGATTTACTCATCATTTTTTTTTAAATCTTGTATCCTGTTAGTTATATAGTAATCTTTATATAGTATAAATAGATTGAGATGCCCTAGAACAATGCTGATTACAACATGAAAAGTATTGAAGGAAGGAGTATTTTCTGGATCATCATGTCATTACAATAATAATTCTCAGGAATTCAATTCTTTTGGGGCAACCATGGACATCGAGACTGACTGAGATTCATGCTGAGCGTTTTCAGGGGCCAGAATCACCAAACTCAAAAATAGATTCATGGGATTCATAATCAGTGATTTATTTATGTACTCCGTGGAGAATTGGACAAACTGGGGAGAGCTGAGACGCATTGGCATGTTGAACCTGGACAGTTGATTCCTAATTTCTTTCTCCGTCTCTGGTCCCAGCAAACGCTTGGCACAAAGTCAATCGGGTTGAATGGGTTCTTTTGAGTAGGATTAAGTATAGAATTCTCGGTCACCTGTAAAAACTACGAATGAGTCTTGGTTTCTGGTTCTCTGAGTACAAATGTCTGTGGACAACACCTTGAATGCTACACGGGCTCTAAAATAACGTGGGGGCGATCCTTTTCAATGTGCTCAAAAATCGAGAGGAAAAAACTGATTACGGGCGTTCTGAATCAGACTTGTTTTTGTTCTCTGCATTAAGTACTTTTAACGGGTGCTGCCGTGTCGAGCTGCACACGATCGCTGCGGCAGTAGTGGGATTTCTATCAGTGGAGAAATACTTTTACATGTTCTGCTTCTTCAATCATCATTCATGATTTTACACTTCTACTTATTACGAATTATTGTTTTAGGATGGGGTTCAAAAAAATTAATGGGGCTTATTCTACTACATACATTAATACGATCATTATTAACCACTATGCACTTAATCAGTATTCAACTTTTCTAACAAATTGATGGGGGAAACATGTGATGTGCGTTTCTTTTCAGTATCTCCTGGTCGTGTGGTAGTCGTCACGGAGTCGGGATAATGTATGAAAATTACCATGAAAAGATCATCCATTTCGTCTTGATGATGATGGGATGGAAACTAGTTGAAAACCAAATTGGGTGACTTGATTCTGGCCGGCGACGACCTTCTCTGGTTCTTCTTTCGAGACATTGAAATATTGTACCTGGCCACAAGCTGGAATTACAAGGAAAGGATGGAGCATATAATATTCAAATGAGCCACACTCTCCTCTCAATTAGTTCCATAATGACCATAAAAAGCACGAGTGACAAGTTTTTTAAATAGAAAATATGATGAGAAAAATATCAGGGTTTTCAAGGTCGTAATGGGATTTTATTGCACTCGTTTGCTCTTACTTTTTTTAAAACCTCCCACCGACAAATTAAAAAACAAAAACTTCACTCTTTCAAACTGAGTGAGTGATATCGCCCATTAAAACCCGGTCGCTGAAGAAACCCTGACTGACAAGAAGAATGAATCTACAAACCTCTGAAACGAAATCCGTATAGATAATGTGATTCCTGGAGTTCTGCATCCGACGAGAGTTGGCACCACGGGAGAAGTCCTTCTGTTTAATCTTTAGCACCTGGAGCGGTATGGGCAGCGGAGCGGACCGAATCGTTTGAGGGGTTTGGAGTCCCCAGTGTATGGCGAAGATAGGCGTGAGCACGAAGAACTTCCATCCAGAGATTCGCGCTTCGAGTACCTACAAAAATATGTATGAGGGCCACACCAAAATTACTACTTCTTTACTCCACTCATTCGGAGGGAATGCAATAAATTTAGCTAATAATAATGGTAATTGCTTCAACAATGGCAATAAATTATTTAATGACATCATTTTCTTTTCCAAAAGCCTTCTCATCATCATCCATCATTTGAAGGCGGTGTTCAATATCACCGAGCCTGGGCCGCTCCAAATCTAGCGAGTTCGAGGGTGTCACTGCTCAGAAAAAAAACACCGACCTACGTTCTTCGTCTCAGCGCGACCATTCACTACCACAACAACAAAACAACCTCCTAATCCAATCTTTGACAGGAACAACAGAGACCGAGACCAGCATTTTAAGTTTTTCGTAACCAGCCTTCATCTGCCTGCCTATTTATTTATTTATCCACTTGCTAAAGATTCGTCGGGCTCCACAACAACAAAAAAAACACGTCTCCGCTCTCCATTTCACGCTTTCCCTTCAAACCCTGATGCGACGTGGATTTCCCACATTAATCACTCCATTTTGAAGTGAGTCAATTTGAACTCCCCATTTAGCCACGGTTTTTATTGCTGCTGTCAAACAAAACTCATTTTGTTGCTGTCGTTCCTTACTTTTAAATATCTCTCGCTCGCTCTGAATCGAGAAGGATATAATCGTCTTTAATACGTACATTAAATAATTTATGCGCTATCAACTACAATGATGATAGTGGATTGGAGGGCGGTGGAATTTTTCAATCCTTTTGGACTTACTTGCGAGCTCCTCGTGAAACCGTATCCGATAAATCTCTCCTCGTGCGCTGGAATCTCGTCCGAGCTGATGTAGAATGGCTCGTAGTGATTCATTCTGCCGCCCACGCTGTGCGAAACCTTCACTGGCTCCTCTTCTAAGTTTGACGTTTGCCAGCTGAAAAAATATAATTTGGCGAGGTTAATGGCATGCAGTTTACGAAATAAGAATCCCAGAATTTAGAAGAATCTGTAGGAAATTTCCCTCAAGCCATTCTTATCAAACAAAGGATTGAAGGAAAATTTGAAAATTATGTAAAATAAGTAACAAAAAATAGACAAAAAACAGAAATAAAAATAACCATAATGATGAAATTCATTGGGCTCATCACGGCATGGCTATCTGAGAGCCTAATCTTGGAGGAAGAACAGGACGCCACCCAACATGTTCATTTGTCAGGGGACTACACCTACTTAATAAACGGTGAATGATTCTGACAGAGGAAATAAAAACAAAAAATAATCTGAAATAGTCCGAAAAATTAGGCGCGGGAATTTCTAACTTTGAAAAATTCACTTTACAATCTCAAAAATACTCTTGGCTTTTAGAGCAGCTGCTATTCTTGCATTAGAGGATTGCATTTCCTTAGCTAGATAACAATTAAAGTGGGACTTGTGTAGCTAATGGGCTAAAAAATTATTCAATTCAATTCTTTTAACAGAAAAATTTCCCCGAGTGAGTATACCCCGAAGGGTCCAATCCAACCATCATCATCTCAATTCATCAAAGTGCAAAACTCATCTACAATATAAGTACAGTCCGGACCAACTCCCGGCTTACCGCGGCTAGGCGCTAGCCGACTTGGGCGCACTATCTAGTTGTCATAGAAACATTGGCTAACGCGTGTTCTAAATAGCAAGCTGAGTAAATACGTGAATGGCCCGGACTTGTAAGTACGTTTTTCTGTGGTCTTTTCATGGCAAGCAAGTAAATATTCTGAAAGCGTTCGTTCATCATATGTACGTACAGTGAATAATTAGTGGCCCAATGCCCATATCGGTAAATCTTGAGATGGAATTGTCGAGCCAAGCCCCTGTTTGCATACTTAATCAGCTGTCCTTTCGTCTCAGGGTAGGGCACCGATTTCTCCAACTCGAACACCGGTATCACGAATGCACATCTTTTGTTTCCAAAAATGACAGAAAAAAAAACCGCATATTTCATTGGGAAGCACCAACACTCAATATTAATAATAGCAATAATAGTTTGTAATAATGCGGGAAGTTTTTTTTTCTATGTTTGCTCCAGCCAAGTCATCATCATCCTTTGTCAGTTTTTGACTAGGTTTCGGAAAGGAGTGAGTACGATAAGAACTTTTTTTTTGTGGAGATGTCGTCATTTGTTACTCTACGGTAGATTAAAATCTGAGAATAGGATCGTAAAAAATGAAGTAACAAATGAACTGCATTAAGGATAGCGTTTATCAGTGCAGTTTATCGGAATCAGTTTTCTGAGTTTTCGCAGTCATAAAATACTATTATAGTACTACTCTCGATCCCCAGCCAGAGCAAAAGTTCTCAACAGAGTTAAATATTATTATTATTGTTTGCAGAATGAAATGGAGTGAGTTGACATACTTGGAGCACTTTGCCTCAGGGGTTTCGTAGAATTCCTGCAGGAGAAACGACGAATTTGGCCTCGGGATGATGTCAACATCAGTCATAAAGACCCATGCGGTACCACAAGTCTAGAAATAAGTAAATATGGAATATCTGTGAATGTGATGTGAACCCTCTTGGCGATCATTATTTTTGTGAGGGCACCAACTTTTCTGGCGATGTTCCTCATGTGGTTCTGGGGGTAGAGCCCACTCTTGTCGATTCCATCCGGGAGGAGGTTTTTGATGACGAGCGCGATGAACTGGTGGGGCTGTCCACAAGGGAAGTCCTCATAATCGGAGAAGTCGAAGGGCAACAGAGGAGGACGAGGAGGAACTACTGGTGTTGTGGGACCGGGGTGTCGTCGTGAACTTCGCGGGCACAGCCAAATGAATGGAGACAGTCTGATTGAACAAGGCGCTACACTTCCTCATGTACGCGACGAAGAGGTGGAGAACACTCAGCTCCTCAGGTTGGGCGACGTACACGGCGAGAGAAGATTGGACCCAGCCATTTCTCTGAGACCTCGCCAATTGAAGATATCCTATCTATCGAACCCTAATCAATTCAAGCAGACATTTCAAACACAGAAGTAATAACTATCGATATGGTCATTCGTAAAAAGAAGGACGGGTGAAGGAAGAAATGCCGTTCTAACTACAGAAGCCATTAAGTACAATATTATTGTTGTTGCGCGTTTATCATGAACATGATTAACTTCTCCAAAAATCTATTTCACCAAGCCAACAAGAGGAAAAAAAGGGGTAGGATGATGAGAGGAAGGGCACTCAGTCAGAAGCTAAAGAAGATAGTTTACCTGTGTTGCAAGGCAGACATCAAACCTGTCCATCAGGTCCTCCCACAACTGGCCTAGCCATACCCATTCATAAATTTTGAGCTGGAAATTGAAAGAAAACCATAATCTCGTCATTATTGTTGTGTGCTCGAGCATTCATCATTTCGCAATCATCGATAAATCGTCGGGGAGGATATTAGGAGTGTGCAAGTACACATCTGACAGAAATATGGAGATGGTGGCCAAAAAATATGTATGTTATTATGTATGCAAGGATGGTAGTTGTACGAGTGGTGATGACCGTGTACAGTTCACCCTTCCCCCAGAGATTCCTAGCCAAATGAAGTAAGTAGTAGTGAACGAGTGAGTGAATGACTTAGGATGGTGTCCAAAATTCGAAGCCCTTTCTCCCTCCCATAAAAACTAAGAGAGTAGTTCTTCGCTGCTCGGATCTGGCCTGCCCAATGGCAATATTGATTCGAAGCACGTAAACAGCGAATTCGACCACTTGAGAATTGGCAATTTGAGCCGGGGTATTAAGCACGCAACTTCATTGTGAACGAACGAAGCAATAAGCACTTAATTCCTCAGTTGGAATGAAGCTGAAGCGCTGTTGCCATAAGTATAGTATTTTGCAAGCAAGTCAGTTTGTAATCAATTCCTCCCTTATTCAGCCACTCGGGCAGATTCTCCTCAGAGTCAGATCATATGTCAGGAGGAGCGGGCTTCACTCTGAGAAATCAAGATCGGTGATAGGATAGGAGGCACGATGAAAGTTGAGATAAGCGATCGCACTACTTCTCCCATGTCTATTTAAAGAGGAGATGTGTGTACTTATCGGAGCCATTCATCTCTCTCCATCCCCTACCAAAAGACCAGCCGGGGTGGTGCTTGATGATGGTGATCATCATCATGAATCCCGTGAAGAAGGCAATATCCATAATTATAGACATAAATTCGTGCTTTAACGGTTGTAGCGCAACAGAAGCCATGATGGTGATCTCCTGAACACTGCCTCCGGCAGTCTGCTGATGGAGAAGACGAGCCTAAAAGGAAAGGTCAAAAGTTCCCCAGAGAGCTGTAGAAACGATAATCGAAGCTACCAATCTTTCTCTCTTTTTTGAGCTTACCACCCAAATCCCCCAAATATAGCGGTACAGGATTACTGCACAGTTCATGGGCTTCACAGAAGTTTAGACTCGAGTGGAGTTCTCCCGATTATTTTCCGATTTTGCAATAGATGTCTGTCTCCCCGTTCAAGCCGAATGTCTTGAATAAAGTGGCGAAATCCCTTTTATGAAATGGTGAGAAACGTAAGCATAGTTCTAGTTCTTTGTATTCAGTAGACTGGTTCAATCATTGGCCTTGTATGAACTGGCAATTAGTTCGAAATTCGCAACTTTTTTTATCAAAATGCTGGACTCATCATTTCGTTTCCGACAACATGCCATCGATATGAAATGTATGAGTGGCATGATAAGGTCTATTTGCAAAATGCAACAAACTTCCAGAGTTGCAAAATTATTGGGGGTAGTACCACCACTACCTGGGGCAATAGTACACTCCATTCGGATTGGCATTCTGACTGGAGGCTTCTTTCGTGCTCAGGTCAGCACATTGTTCAACAAAGTTTAGCTGGGTTTAGGAGCAAACCTAGCGATATTTTTTTGCAACAAGGACGAGAATAATTAAATACTTTTGTGAATACGATTTCACTGCTGATCCTTTCCTATGGAAATCATTACCGAGATCAAATGCAATACAATTTCAATGTTTGCCAGTTTACCTTCAAGAGTAAAGGGAAAAAATGCTGTGGAGTTTGTCCTTGTTCTCTTCATGAAAGCACGATAAAGAGAGTTCAATTATTTTGAAGGGAGCTTCAAAATTAAAGGGCTTCTCAAGTGAAGTACTCATGTCGCCACCCCAAATGACACAAGTAGTACTCTCGAATTAAACTGTGTTTTTTTGTGTTGGGCTGGAAAACTTCCAGTGGCTAAGTTGAAGAATGGTAAACAAGGGGAGGCTTCATTAGGAGCGAGAGCGCAAACGACCATGATGCAATTTCGTCGTTGACTTTTTTTTCCACAACCGAATTCCAAGCATAAGTAATTTTTTTGCCCACGGTAGAAGTGAGCGCAGTTTCTTTTGTGCACCGGGGCAAACATTAAGCATTCCGGGGTAAATAGTTAGGATTGCGTGTCTTTGTTTACTTGCTCTGCCCGTGTGTGCATGTGTGGAGAGCTCAGTAGCTCGTAAACAAATTGGCTTGTGGATGAATGAATGTAAATAGATGGAATGGATGGAGAGTGACAACGTGGCAGGGGAAATGACAAAGGACCACCACTACTTATTTATGCATTCATGGCAATGCCAATCTTTTATTTTTTTGACTTACCATTCGACGATTGTCATATCTCGCCTGTGACCACGGAATATCCGGTGGCACGTAGCTGTAGAAGGTGGGGAAGCTTCCGTTGTAAAAGCTGCCATTCAAACTATTCGTGGTGGGGCGACGGTGATTGAGGAGTTGGCGGTGTAATTGCTCGTGGTACAAGTGGTGGAGCTCGTGCTCCTTCTGCTGGATCTGTTGCTGGGCCAAGGGGGAGCCTGCGAAGGGAGATACGATTTGGTAGCACACGGGAGAGCCCTTCCCGTTCCTGCTGTTGCTCCCATAGTGGATCACTTGATTCGCGCAGAGGATGAAGAGGAAGGCCACCGTGAGGGCGGGAACGTGTCGATGGAGAAATCGACAGAGACAATTACCGGCGCACCATCTCATAGTCAAATTAGAAGGGGGGAGGAAGGGGCTGATGCTAAATCTTCAAACAGGGACTTGATAGCAGTGATGGATGCAAATACTTCAAAGGAATGGAATGCGAGACGGGATGAAAGGATCTCAATTTATTTCTGGCACTGGAGAAGTCAAGCACTGGAGCGGTTACTCAAATAAGAATACTTAGTACGCTCGCGAACTCAGGAGCCCCGAAGAGGAAGTTATTTTGAGATCAAAGGAACCAGCGAAACGCAGTCATGGGGATTCTTTCATTGAGGACGTTTATTGAGTGATGCATGAGTAACTACTCCCATTTTAATAGGTACTCATTCCTCCGCGAAGGCTTCCGCTGTTCCCTGTCAACCTGGAATGGATGTACTGACTTAGAGAGCTGCTTTTCAGTTCGACGGTCAGTCGATCCTCTTCATTGTGGAGAGGTGAGAGGAGAATGAATGGAAGGGGCTCCTGAAATATGAATAGATGGCCATGTTGGCGAAATGAAGAATTACTCTGCAGGTAGGCTTCCATTCATTCATTGAGTCCTTGTTCAGCTCTGGCACGTCTCCTTTTCCCAAAAACCTACAGTCGTCATCGCTGTCAAGTGATCCTGCTCGTGGGGTCGCGTGCCCCATGTTCCTTTGTATTCTGTCTAGCCGGAGCAGAAGGAGTCAAATATGGACTCGTATAAATGCTCGTACTCGTAATACTTTTTTGTCACGTTTCCGAGTACAACTATTTATAAATACTTATTCACCTGGAGAAAATCAACTCGGGGAAAAGTTTACGCAACAGATCAGGGCGCGAAGCGAAGAAGGGAGACAAAGCGGGGAACTCAGTATGAAAATAAATATTCCCCTGTTTTGTTCCACTAACTACATACAAACCACATCATTCCACTAACTAACTAAATTACTAAACGTTCCACGAAACATAAATACATAATTATATTAAGGTCGACCGCACTATTAACAACAATCCAAGTCCCGGAAGGACGTCGAAGTTCCGTCGTTGTTGGCACCAGTAATAAAAGGAGGAGATGAGAAAACGAGATTACAACGAGAAGTGAATGTCAATGCCAATCTGTATCGGCGGGGGGAAGCAGTAACGGGATGATGAGTGTCAGCCGGAGAAGAAACTTTTCTTGGAGTGCACTCCACTCCTCCAATATAATTTTGAAGACGGTGGTTCCTTGAATATTTAATGGAGACACCAGGACGATCTGGGTCTCGTGACGGATGACAAGTTCTTTTATGTACCATGCCTTTATTGTCTTTTTATTGGGGAACAGACTCTCATTTCCTTGCCAGAGATACCCCTGAAGTGGAGTCGGGGAAAACTAGTTTTCTTTTATTAGTTTTGAATGTATGTGGAATATTGGGGAACAGACTCTCATTTCCTTGCCAGAGATACCCCTGAAGTGGAGTCGGGGAAAACTAGTTTTCTTTTATTAGTTTTGGATGTATGTGGAGGTACTTAGCTCGACGGAAAATGAATTTCTTGTGGAGTAAAATGATGATGATGGGGATCCTCTCATGATGCTTCTCCGAGCTCAATGTTCTTCGCGAAATTAGGGTGAAGTAAGTAATTCATTTTTTTCTGATCAAACCCAACACGAGATTCGGAGGAGACGGAGGCGAGGGGACACTGATCAGAGAGGGAATGAATGAGGGGGTAAATATGTAAGTATGTTTTTTGAGCGGAGTCATGTGAAGGAATAATAAAGAATAGAGAAGGGGAAGAGAGTATCACTGTGGTGGAGGAAGGACTTCTTCATGTGCACATTCCTCCATTCACTCCAGCCAGCCAAGATGGAACGAGAGTAGACGACGAACAGTGAGTGAGTGAGTCAGTGAGTAGCACACCACATTTCACTGGAAGAGGAAGAGGAGACGAGGCAGAAGGAAAGGAGACCTTGCTCCAGCCACGGAGAGAGAGGAGAGATAGAAGAAGTCTTGCTGGCCACCAGCCTATTATTACCGTATTAGAGCATAAAGCTCGTGCAAAATGCACAGACAATGAATGAACACTTCTCCTTTTTATCATTCCAGGCTCATGCTTCTCCAGCGAGAGAAAAACTCCCCAGCTTTCTTCCAACCTCAGAACGGATCGAGGATGGAATGAATGGTGCTGGTGCTAGAAGTAATAGTTGTACTTCCAGTTCCAGTTGTAGTAGTAGTGGAGGAGGAGGAGGACGTTGTGGCGATGATGATGATGATGACTGGAGAGACTACAACGACAAACGATGGTGATGGTGATGATGATGATACTAGAGCATTTCTCCCCTTTTGATGCTGCTGCTATTTGGCTCAGCTCCTGTGGTGCAGTTTCTCGTGAAGATAAAGAAGGAAAGGCCGGAGGGAGAGGAAGAGGAAGAAATGGAGTGGTGGCGAGAAAGCGAGTGACTGTCGGCTCCTTTCTTCACCCACAGAAAATCATTCAGGCTCGCTCGCTCGCTCACTTTACACATGCAGAGAAAAAAAAACTCAGTCCTTCTTCTCTTGTCTTCCCCACTACTTATTATTCTCTTCCTCCCGTGGAGAAAGTCCAGTGAAGAAAATGGCAGTGGCGTGGAGTGGAGTGGTGCGGCGGACGAACAGTATGATATGGTGTTGACTCACTCACTCACTCTTTGATATTGATGATGATGTTGATGATGGTGATGGTGGCGATATGGTCCAAAGGATTGAGCAAACCAACCGGGGAAAATCGTAATGGGAGCAATAAACATCACTCCACTTTATATCAAGCGATTGCTTCTCCTTGCGGATGGAGATAAAAAAAATTGTAGCCTGGATTGGCTTGGCTCGACTTGCTGGCGCAGTGCTTCATTGGTTTGGTGAGCGGCATGACATGCCATGCCAGCATCAGCATCCTGTACGGCAGAGTCAATAATATTTTGACAGGAAGGCGGAAGAGCGACCCGAGACAATGCTTCAGAGCCAGTCCAGTCCAGCTCACTCACCACCGGCAAATCCAGGGAAAACGTGGTGGTGGTACGGATGCAGCCTTAAGCATTAGTACGGAGTCTGCAGAGAAACCTCACCACTTTTTATTCACCTCCAGTGTTGGAAAGATCGCCCGATTATTCAGTTGTAGTTGCTGAATGAATGGAGAAATTGTTGGGTCTTGCTCTTGCTTGGTTGCACCAAAACTCATGTCAAAACACTGAGGGCTGGCGAGAAACTCACTTTCATACTCTCCACCTCCCAATTATTCGCCCAGGTGGAGAGTGAAAATAACCCCGGTGGAAATTTGTATCGGAGGAAGCAAAAACGAGTTCAATCGAAAGAACCACTCAGAAGAAAATGAGTCAGACGCGAGTGGGGGGGGGGTTCACACACACGTCAACATGTTTAACAAGGTGATTTTAGTGCTCTCTATAAATTCGGGGAAGTTACACGAAACAGGAAAAATCGCCGACGTGTTTATGGACAACTGCA
>JAHZNH010001254.1:0-45680 GCA_027744355.1 Tyrannoseira gladiata
CAACTTGACTAATGTAATAGGTACCCGGCCTGGCTTACTTTCGGATCTGTCTTGTTCTATGATGCGGGGGATGTATTTAGTACCTCCCAAAGATACTATAAAATTCCTCATCTGTGGAAGGAAATAATTAGCTGACCTCAGAGTCTCCCTGACAAGTACAACAAAAGTGACACTATACCATAATTAAGTAATTCTTCTGCTTGCACGACCTACTAAAATTGTAGGTCATGTATGCATTCTATTACCCCTATTCCTCTTAATTAGACATTTCGCTGACGCTCTTTGACTACCCGGCAGCTAAATGTTGTGTAATTAAGTCGGTAGTTTTGTTGTAAGTAGTCTAAATGCCATGAACATTTACGCAATGCCTCTGTCTACACTTGTTCATGACTCATGAGCTCAATGCAATCAAGCCACCTACGTTATTTTAGACAACTTTTTAGCTCCGTTTGTAAATAAAGAAGTTGCGCAAGCCAAAAATCTTAGATCTTAGCACAACCCATGCTTAAAGCCTGGACTCTACTTTTTCTTGGCTGACTGCCGTGAAATATGAAGGGCTGACAATAGTACACATCCACCCATGACATTTCTTACAGCTTTAAAATCCTTCGTTGAAAGTTCAACAGGATGCGAAATGACAGGCATAATTCAAAGGACTTAAGGCCAGGATTTTCTTGTCTACTTCATCCTGTAACTAGGATTTTCCTTCAAAAAATATATTTATTTCAAAACTTTCGGGGATGTGATGATGATGAATGTACTAAACTTTAAGCCTAGCATTGTTTGTACCTGTAATGAGATGTAAGCCTTCCTCCTCCCCTCCTCAGAAACTCTACTCTTCTAGTGAAATGATGTAATGCTTAGATAGTTTTGATGATTCCTGGAACCCTCAATCCATTCGTAATCGCATTGCTACATTCCGACACCAACTTTCCAACATTCTCAAATCATGTTTCTATAGCTTCAGATGTGTGTCATGCTTTCTTTTCAAGTTTCAAAATGAATATGGATTTTTTTATTATTTGATTTGCACACACATTCTCAAATCATCTACCTATAGCTTCAGATGTGTGTCATGCTTTCTTTTCAAGTTTCAAAATGAATATGGATTTTTTTATTATTTGATTTGCACACTGCTGCTTCCTGGAGTGAACGTCGAGACAAGAACCAGGAAACGATGGAGTGAAAGTGTAGTGATGTTGACGCAAACAAATATTATTTTCTCAAACACAATTACCAGCACTGGTGCATTTTTTCCACTTACTTGAGCATCCGCCAAAGCATACCAAAGGCTGAACGGGAAATAAAGGAGAAAAATGGGGAATATTAAGAATGCTGACACCAGCACGAAACAAGAATTTTTCAAGAGAACAAAAAATATCTCTCTCTTTATGCAAAAGGGGAAAAAACCTCGTAAACAAAGAAGTGCATGTCGAAACGAAACATCGAGAGTATCTACTAGTATTTTTTTCAGTTTTTTCTCTCCTTCTTCTCCCAATTTCTCGAGAGGTATTGCCAGATTGAGTTCTTATTTTGTGCAATTTGTTTCCCAACGACAGGTTGCTGACTCAAACCGATGAAATATTTCGTAGTGCGCTCAACTCTGCGCCCTAATATATTAAAATATCAAGAGAGAATTTTCATTATTTCCTCCGTGGTACATGACAAGCCAGAGAGGAAGGCATCTCGGAAGAGAGTATTTTTTGTGTTTTTAGTCCAAAAGATATTCGTATAATGGACACAATACAATAAGGACGGTTGGACGCATATGCGCTTTTTTCTGCACTGCTATATTAGAAACGAGTTCGAAGGGAAGTATCACCAAAAACGTAAAAAAATAATGTAGGAAAGGGCTTTACGTGCTGATGTCTTTTTAATATTATGTCGAGCTCACCTATAAAAGCCATCGACCAGCTGCTTGAGCACTTCTCGTCTTTTCTCAGTCTCAACTCCTACATAATCATCATCATCACACAATAATGCGCATCAGTTGGATAGAAAATGTAGTGAAAAGTTCAGACCACCAAGATGGGGAAGAAGTCGAGAAGAAAGGACGTACCATAAGCATGACGTCGAGGAGACTTGTTCAATTTTGGAATCTCGACGGATGAACGAGTTTGGTCAAGGAATTGAAACCTCACAAATCGGAACCTTGGACACTTTTTAAGCCCAGTAGTAAAAGTACATTTTATTTTCATGATTTTTTCTTCTGCTTATGGTTTGTCTATATTTCCGACTTCTCCATCTTGGTGAACTCCAAATTAATTAATTTATCAATATCAAATGTTAAGTTCACTTACCATAAACTGCGTCGTGCTCTCCAAGGTTTGGGAGCATTTCCGCTCTCGTCACACCAAATAGCATGGGGTACAAAGAGAGCTTATCACGAAGTATATTCTCGCGTATGCCATGCTCGATCACAACTCCATCATCACTGGAGACCGAAGAAACGCCAAAGCTACGAGGAAAAAAGAAGTACAGGCAATAGATCAAAAAACTGAGTGAGTGCAGAGGGAAAAGGGAGAAAGAAAAAGGAAGAAATGGCAAAAGTTACCGACCAAACCTAACCACTACAAAAAATACCCTACAGGGGATCCCCTTTTGTTTCAAAACTAATAAAGAACACAATAAGATTATATATAGGCTCGCTCAGTTGTAGTATTCACTTTCACTCTCTCTCCGTAAAAAAATAGAAAGGAAGAAAGAGACAAGAAGGAATATAAAAAATTTTAATTGGGAAAGTTGCTCGCAATTTTTATGCTCTTTCCCTGTAACGACACATAAAAAGCTGGGGAGTGTTATTCCGAGAAAGGCAAACAAGAACGGAAGGATGTCCATATTTAGTTGAAATGGAATTGGGAGAGCAAAAAAATATATACTAGTTTTCCTGTCTGCTCTTAAGTGGTTGAGATATTTACAACGGAAGACAGGGAAAGAGGGAGAAAGTAGAGAAAAAATAATGAAATTTTCATAACAAAAAAATATCACGAGTTATTTGTGAGGGACGGAATGAGGGAAATAAAATGCAGTTAGTTTTAGTACTTCCCTACTTAAAACTACAGAGGGAAAAATACAAGTGGTGGTGGGGCTAGAGAAGCTTGATTCATTTCATTTCGTTTTTTATTTTCTCTTGTGTGGGGTAAAGTGGCTGTCAAAGTACCTCAGACTGGAGGAAGTACTGAAGTGGTATCTGTCTTAAACACTGGAGCATATTCGAAGGTGGCTCCGTGGGACACTTGACTCTTGCGGCGAATTTCTTGGCCAAGTCCTTCCCGTTTGACAAGCCAACGGAGAGCGGTGACAAGGCAGAACCTGACATTAGAATCACTCGGTGAAAAAGTAATTCTGGATTCCGCGAGCGTACAGGAGGAGAAGAAGAAGTTGTAGTTTTCGAGATCGAAGAAAAAATCATAACAGGAGCATCAGGGAGAATATATATAGATTTGTTGCAATCATTCAAGTCGAAATGGGCAGTATCGTTGAAGGCAGCAGCGAATCCGATAAGAAATATGTTGGTGGTGGTGGTGAAAGCAGACCAGACCATAAAAGCAATACATCACAACACAGTAAGAAAGTAGTAGAAGTAGAGTGTCGTCGCAATCATGGGGATCATCATCGTCGGAGGAGGCGTTGTCAGAGAGGAGAAAAAGTGGAAGAGTCGCGGGGTAGTGGCAGCATTTGTGTGAGCGATTTTTTCACCATTCCATAAGATTTTTTTTACCGTCCATAAAAAAGGAAAACAAGACATTACGTTGAGTCCAGCACAGGTACAGGCAGAGGGTTTGTACCGAAAGGAATCCATTTTCGTCCGGATACAACAAGCCAAGCCAGATTTTTTTTGCGATGGAGGAGTTTTTTTTGTTGGGAACGTTTTCATTCCCAGAATTTTACGAGGATTGGGATGAGTGTAGGATCCCGTCAGAGAGATAGAAATCCCGGAGGGTGAGTCGATGTATCGAGATATCGCGGGAGAGAGCATCGGTGAAAAATAAGAAGATTGTGACCGACCGACCGGCAAAGTTATTTTTCAGAGATTGTCCAGTCGTCCGTGATGTGATGTGAGGAGACGGATGAGCAAATAAAATGTCCGTAAGTGCACCACAGTTGATTTTAGTGGATGGTTGGAAAGCATGAAATAGAAGGAGAAAAAAATCATCATCACAAATTATTATCTACCCATTAATACCTATAATTACTCCTAGTCGCTAGTGCTGCGACAGGACATTTCTAAATTCCTAGGGGGGAAATTCTTGATAAAGTCAGGGGAAGGGGAAGAGTCGGACTCAAGAGTTGGCTCCAGTTCCGCTCCTACCATTGTTCATGATAATATGCTCTGCGTGGAGTCATAAATCGTCCTCGAATAAATGGACTATTTTGGTGTTTCATTATTTAAGGGAGTGGCATGGCGCCTACGTGGACATACCTTTGGGGACCTTCCGTTCCTAAAAACAACATCCGCTGGAGTTGGGGTGAGACAACATTTGAAAAATTCAAAGTGGTTTGCAACTAAAAGCCACGTTTAGCCGCTGGAAAGAGGAGCATCCAATAAATAAGCTTCCGTTCTGCAGTAATCTTTCCCATTTGGATTTAGAAATTATCCAAATTGCAGGCCTATGCAATTTTAAGGGTTAAAGCCACAGAGTTGACTTAATACTTTTGATAATGATTGATGGAATCAGTTCAATTTTCCAATGATTCAACGTGGAATGATGAAGAAAGCATGCTGAATAATTCATGAAGAGTTATTCATTGATGAAATAATTCAGAGCACTTTCTTGATTTCCAGATTTACAAAACGTTTATTATTAGAAGCTGCACATTTTCATTCACCGCTTCACACAATCCAAGTGAATGCTTTTGGCATCACGTGATGACAAACTAAGCAAGTATAGCCCTTTTAGCTTTCGAAATGATCCAAACTTTAACTTAAGAGCAGTTCAATGTCAGCAGTCAGCAGTTTTGGCAGCCTCGAAATTAAAGGAAATGAGTTTCTTTGAAATATAAGAAAATCACGGAAAAAGTTTTTTCACTGCTTAAATACTTGCTCTAAAGCAAACAATATGTGAAGGTAGGTACTACTAGGTATATATCTATGTAGGTGAGCAACTTCTCCACATTATTCTCCTCCTGAAGCTATCCAAGCGCATAAACATTACTAATTGCTTGCTACTCCCATTTACAAAATGGGAGAGTACTCCTCCCTGCCTGAAAGTGGTTGAGTGTCAATGACACGATGAAATTAATTACCTCACCCCTCTTCTGCCCTTTCATTTTTACTCATGTCAGACAAGAGAAGAAGAGGGCTTCTCCAATCTGCTTAAACGCGAACCTCTGTAAAAAAAGTAGACTCCTTTTTTTAAAAAAAAAGGAAGCCCTGTGGTAGTTGTAGTAGTGCAGCAGGGGAAGAAAAAAAATAAATTAGGGAGATTGGTTTCTTCTCTCTCCAAGCGCTCACTAATTTCTAGCTTACTTGAGATTTATGGATACTGGAGAGAAAACAGGAAGATGGTCGTACAGGGCGTTGGGATCGTCTTCTTCAACAATGAAGAAGTATACACTACCACTGGTACCGCCGCCACAACTCCCATCTCCTCTACAGGGGCAAGGCAAGTTCGAGGGAAAAGAAGGTCACCCAGACATTATCTTTTTTTTCCTGGATGCCAAACCAGAAAAAATAAACTACTCGTGAGGAAAGAGGAAGCACCCTTTTCCCAGAATTTCTTTTTTTTGTGTAGGGCTGCAATAAGTACTATGGGCTCTGAACTACTCTGGACGACTACATCTTATTTCTTTTCTGGGGGATTTCTTCTTGTTCCCACAAATAAGTGAATTTCACCCATTTAAGGGGAAAAGTGTAAGAGTGGCACAGTTTTACTCCTCATACATAGATACTATAGCATGACAATGAACAATTCTTCTTCTTTTTTGCAGTGCATTCGCCAAACACACTAGAAATTATCTTAAGACGTGTTTTTTTCCTTTAGAACTATTAAAACGACAATGGAAGATGGAAGCCCTTATGAACAGTGAGTATAGTGCAGAGAAGCAACGGGAGGAAAAACGGACAGCGCACTTCTTCTCGCAATTCAACTTTTGAAGTAGGAGAGCGTGACGTTGCCCTAACGGACAGTTCGGTGTTTCCTCCTCCCATTATCATTTAACAATCATGGGACATCCTTCGGGATTTAGCTAGTTACACGAGCGTAGTACGGTGACACTACGTTAGAAAAAAATGGAGGGATTTACTGCTGCAACAACAGATGTGTCGCTTTCCTCGATCCAACAGGAACTCCAGCTTTCTCCCACCCTGCTCACTGCTAGGGATCGAGTTATTGCCGGGCTGCAATATATTTTCATCAATTTCCCTATCGAGTTGATAACCAACTACCACATCGAGCTCGAGGAAAAAAATCAGATTCCCCAAATGTTGAAGCTGTCCGGAGGACCAACCACCCGAGATGAAAAAAGGACTGGAGGGAGACGAGACTAGAAAATATTATACGATAACTCTGATTAGATTTGCCAGGGAAAATTTATTACAAGGTTTGTTTGCTAGCTGACACTTACATATACACTTTCCATTAATATAACTTAAAATTCATTACAGCTCCAACCAGACAGAGTCCGGGAAAGGATTTAACAAGAAGTGAGTAACTTTTCCACGAGAAAAAAGTAAGATTGACGTATCGCTCATTTCATCTCTTCTCAATGTAGTGGGGGAGCAGCCACCAGAAGAAGTTAACGGTCCTTGAAACCTTAAGGAGAGGTACAAATTAATAGTATCATTGAGGAAAGTGGGAAATATATCATTGATTGGACAGAAATAATATTGAATTTCTCCTTTTGAAATTCCATACTTTCAGTGGAGAACAAGGCGTCTTCTTCATGCATGCCACGAATTTCGAATCACAGAGGCACACTGATCTCGCACAACTTGGTCGGTTATAACAGAGGTTTTTCCCGGTGTCTTTGAGATTCCTGAATAGGTAGAATGTTCGTCTAGGATTACACCCGGGAAAATTTTTCCTCACGCGATGATAGCAGTTATCATGCGTTTTACAGCAGAAATCGCATCCGTCGATGTAAGAACCATCCATGCGCCTATCCCCACCTTTCCCACACCTTCAAATTAATCTGAGTGAGATTGAGCTCCTCCAAAAAATAATAAATCAATAGAGGTTGAGATATTTATTTAAGTATTTCATTGCATTTACCAATTCCCATAGTTGGCCAATTTGATGACGTTATACCTTGTATTCTTCAAAAGACTATGGCCTAGTTGAACTATGTTACGTTTATGGCGGGAGGACTTCCGCTCCACGAGATCCTTGCTAAATCTAGTAGTACGCCTAAGACGCTCTGCATCAGCAACGGAAAGAAAATCTCCGTCGTCTTCTACCTCACCGTAATTACTTAGGCTATGACTAGAACTAGCACTGACACTCTCTCCATGCTTCACCAAAAGCAAAAGCAGGATTAGCACGAAACTACCTCGAATCACCAATAGGAAAGTTTTCCTTTGTGCATTCATTTTCAATATTTCAAAGGCTGAAAATTAAAAGTCGTTCTCGATCCCTAATTCAGCGAAATATTCTCATTCTCTAGCCTTTTACTCTTAGCTGTCTCGAGCAAGCGCTAACTACGAAATATACACAAACTCGCACACACCAAAATTTCTATGAGTTTGCACAAAAGACTTGAGATAATTAAGGTGCCGGGGTATTGGGTACAACTCTCATTGGTTCATATGACACATACAGAGAGATTTTAGGATTCCTAGTGACCTCCATTAATGGAAGGATAAAGTTTCAAAATGTGCGTGAACAGCATTTTTCCTCAAAAATTAGTTTGAATTATGGGGTAACTTGGTTTGCAATTTCTGATTCTGCAAAACTAGTTTTCAAATAAAGCTCTTCGTGCTTCCCCACAGGTTTTGTGATAAGCATGAAGCGCTGTAACGACATTTCCTACTGATAACAGAAGTAGGAATGCCCTTGAGTACTATCATTATTCAAGTTCATGTTCATATTCTAATCATCAAAATATGAGACTTTTTTCACATAATGGCTTCATGCATTATACATACTTTGAATAATTTGTAATCACTAGTAATCAGGAGGGCTAATGGGTTTCACTGAAGAAGAATAGTATTTTTTGTGCAAAGTTTCAAAGGATTTTGCTCTATTGCGCAATCCTGATCTTGATAATGGTAGTGGTGGTGTGTGCCTGCTCCCCAATTTCATCTGCATAATCTGAAATTCGAAAGACTGCAAGTGAAGTTAGAGCCACTGCGTAGAAATCACTTCCGACTAGTTAAGGAACAAAACTCAAATTTCACTTTATGCTAAAGAGCACGTACGACCGCGGTAGACTGAATATGAAGGCGAGTTCGTTTAGTGGGACTGGTTCGCTACAATCAAGGGGAAGAAACAATGATGAAGATGTGATCTTGAGAGTTCCTCTGAAGCAGTGAAACCACAAAACCAGTTTTTATTTTAATTTTAGCGAAGTAAGCAAAAAACCTCAAGAAACTCTCAAAAAAGTTTTTTCTTTCGTTGGGGCATAGCATCGCCACCGTCGCAATCATAACAACAGGGCAAGTGCATGCCTATATCCTTTCATCTTTCTTATACTTCCACCACCGCCCTTTTAAATAACTGACATTTACGACAAAAGATGAGCAACTATTTTTCTTTTTCTCTTGTTTAGTTTTTTGGAGGAAAATTGCGAGGTTGAGTTCAAAAACTTTAGTTTTTTCAGTTGCAAACTTCCAGAAAAGAGAAGTAAGGGGGCGAGCGTGTTCAGAATTTCCATATGGGAATCGTAAAAAATGGCGAATAGCAATAAGTGTAGCGCCTGTGAACCTCTATATCTTCACCATACCTCGCTACTCCGAAGGGATCACACCCTTTCCCCAACCTTTTCATTGTTTGGGAGACCTTTTGAAAGAAAAAGAAATCTTTGCAATTCTAGTAACAACTCACTATTCCCGTAGAGAATGGATTCATTCGTTAATATATTCGGGAGCTTGTCAGTTTTCAACGGATTATATATAGTGTTTTCCATGAGTATAGATGGGCTGGACGATGCATGAGTGTCACAATACATGGGCAAATAGAAAAATTTTGGTCTTTCCGTTTCTAATCCTGAAGCAAAGCACAAATGTTGGGTGTATTATAAAAATACTCAAGTTAGATTTTTAGTAGAAATTATCCAATAATAAAAAATCTTTATCGTTATTTATCATTCCTCATCGCTCAAAAAATAATTGTTTTTTACATACTTATTTCAAATAAGTTATTTGCCACTTCCCGTGGGTTTGTTTTTCTCGTAAAAATAATTTTAACGACTTCATTCAGCCCAACCCAGCCAGGCTAGGTAAATTGCCGACCCAATCATATTCTCAGACCTCGTCTAAACTCGTGTACATTTAATACAAGAAATCTCGTATTGAGTGACATGACACTATAAACGAGAGAAATCATAGTTTATTCCAAAATCCCCCCCTGCAATTTACAAACATTTCCGCAGAAGTGCTTGAGTAAATGTCCCACTCCAGTTTTATTTAATGCCATTTTCCTCACCACCATACAATCACAATCACCGTTTTACATGCTTTTAGGGAAAGTGCTCCACTCAACTCGATTCCTCACTGTCTGTTTGGAAAACCATATACAATAATATTCAATCCCACTACACCATCAAAGAAATACACCGTCGTGTATTACACGCTTCCAGAATAATGCGATGCTTTCACCAGCTCACGAAGCGGATGCGGGCAAATCCAAACCAAATCCGTGCACAACACTCTAAAACTACGCACACAATGTCATACTTACATTGTAAGACAATATTTACTCATAAAGGCGTTATAGAACGGTACTTGAGAAAAAAGACACGACGAAAGAAAACAAAAGGTGACATGGTGTGTGCACACTTATGAAGATCTTCAGGATTTTTACACGAGAAAAGAAGCTTTACAGTTCGTGGTACGTAAAATGTGTGAGTAATTTCATCATTCTGAATGCTTGATCGAAAGAAATACTTCAACATAAAAATTGAGATTAAATATTTCCCATTCAAAGCTCTCCATAATTTATCCGCTCTTCTTCTCAAGAGAGTTTTTCGAAGGTTTTGAGCGAATGAAATATGCAAAAGAGCGTTCCAAAAAAATAGTTACCAACACACTTCACTTGACGCAAGCGGATGTACCAAGAAAGGCAATGACTTTTCTTTTAGGAGGGGTGGTGTGGAAACCGTTTGTGACAACAACACAATGGGATCCTTAGTCAAAATAGAGCCTGACGAGTGAGAATGTGATTGCAATATTTCTAGTCTCAAAGCAAGTTCCCCGTCTGTCTGGTTTATTCTTCCTGATTAGGTAAGAAAGTAAGTAAAGTAAACTTTATAAAAAAAAAGTCACGAATTCATTGAAATCCGGTAGTCCTCGTCCTCGGTCCTTTCATCAACAACATTATATACCTCGGCGGAAACATAATCGTCATCATCTCTCGTTCTTACTGAGATAATGGTGAACCCGTCGCAACGAAAAGGGAGGACGAGGGGATATTAGAAAATGGCGAAATTCCCTACTTTCGCAATTTCTCTTCTTCGTCCCGCTCGCTCGCACAAAGCGGAACATTTTTGTGAATAAAACAAGGGGAAAAGGAAACGAATAAATTACGGGGAAGAAAGACGACTTCTTAGGGAAATCGATTCCCGTACTTTTCTGTTGTTGTAACATTCTTTATTTGGAGGAATGAGGAAAAATGTGGAGATTCTGCATCAGAATGATTACCATATTACAATAATTTCTTTTCCTTCAGTATCTTCAAAATTTATATTCATTTCCAGCAAAAGTTCCTTTTTTAAAAACTAAACGGGTCGGATGGGTAATGGGTTATCCGGCGCAGATAAATGCAAATGCAGCAAAAAGACGGCGCACTGCATTACCGCGAACCGCTATGGCCACGCCACTACCACCACCGCCTCACTATGCCTCCATCCCTTTGTTGAATCCAAGTATTTTGCTTGGGTCTTTGAGAGTTCATTCTCCCATACAAATACATAAATACTATCATACTAGATTCCGCCTTACTAGAAATTGCCATAACTATACAAAACCCTGAGTTTCTAAGCTTTATTGCATGTTAGGACTACACTTTCGCCCATATTCTTTTCCAGGTCGCCACTCACGGACTCGAAGACCCAGTCACTCAGTAGGAGGATGGCACGGAGCCCTTTTTTCAAATACGGATTGCAATGCATTCCGACAAAAATTGAGTTCATTCGTTTCAACCCTCTTCAAGCTTATCTTCCTTTTTTCTGATTCATAGGAAGAAGGAATGCAGTCAGTGCCGTGTGACGAAGAGGAGTCGACTCGACTCGACTAAGGCATCCAGGGTAGGTGCGGTGCACAATAGTATCTAGTACAATACGATAAATAGGAACGATGAGATTCCTTGAGCTAAGCACGCACCCAACCCACCAAAGGAATTTAATCGAAAAGACACACCAGACGAATGAAAAGTATATATTTTTTCCTAGGCCACTACCGGTGGGCTGGATTTTTTCCTTTGAGGAGTATGAATGTGCAATAATACAAATGCTCTTTGGACTTACTTCACATTACTTGATAAAAAAGTATATACCCTATTCTAATTCATTGAGCTCCAGTAGCAAATCCGTAGTATTTCGGCCGCCCGCTCCATAATATTTTATTGTGTGTGTGTGTTTTTTTTGTTTAGACAGAATCAGAGTGTTTTATGGAGAGTTGGAGCAGGAGTCCTTGAGTGAAAAGCGTGAAAGTGTGCGGGATTCAAAGAACTCGAATCATGTGCCCGGAAAGAAAAGAACTAACTATGTATCAGTAGCGAAAACATTCTAGCGCTCATGCACTCCCACCACCACCGCCGCCGCCACGATCATCATCATCACCACACCATAATACGAATACCACGCCATAACATCAGCAAAACAAAACGCAGTAGCACACACCCAACAGACCATCTCATTTTTTTAGTGTTATCTGCTCACCGAGTTAAAGCTCCGCATTAGTAGGCACACGCAGATAATGTTGTTGTTGTTCTTTCACTCTACGGGGATGTGGATCTAACTGAGCAGTCTTTTTACAAATTTTGGAGCTTCCATCCGTCTGCATTGTTTCTCACTGGAAGTAGCAGTTGTTTTTGTTCCACCTTTAATCCGTACTCCCTCACTCACTCACTCACTCAGTTCATGAAGTTTGTATGCAGATTGCAGATTCGTTCGCGAATGGAATTCCATGCTCAAAGCTGATAATCACTAAATATCCTCGATGATGCAAAACCATAAAGAGGAAAACACTTAGCAGATGATGAACATCATGTACCGAATTAACATGATCAAAACTCTAAAGCCCTTGTCCTCACGCAGTTTTGACATTCTTCCTTTGTTGTCAGATTTCACACGTGTTTTAATGGAATTATCAGCCAAAGAGAATTGGATGAAGAGGACCAAATGAAATAGGAGATTGGGTTCTTTGATGGTGAATATAACTATTCACTGGCACGCAAAGATGAGCACTTTGATATATTGATTAGAATTGGAAGTGATGAGAACTACATAAAAGATGCATTGTACTGTGGTTGAAAACATTAGCAAAAGTAAGAACTTTCCTTTTCCACTGAGTCATCTAAATTCGCATTCAAATCAGGCAACCAGCTTTTTCCCCCCTGTGGAATACTAACTCCCTTCAGGGACTGTACCTGTCCGTCTCTTCATTGAATTGTTCATTTTCCACTTGAAACAGGAAATCATATTGTATTTAAGTCAGTAGGAGAAAAAGAGAAAACTTCCCTCAGGACTGGGCGGGTGAGTGAGTGAGTGACTTTGCTTAATTTTTCGTGGGGAAGTAGCGGATTTCAAAATGTTTATTTGTCTAGAGACAAATAAAGTGAAAACTTTTCAAAACTGTTTCCTCCAAAACAAACAAAAAAATCTGTTTCAATCGCTCTCAAACCACACCGCTAGGCCAGTCTCTGGTTTGGTTTTTCTAAATAAAAGTCAAGGAAAGAAGGAGAAAGAGAAACAAACTTTTGTTCGAGCTCTTTTCTCCGCTGACGGGTAGATATGCTTTCTTCTTCCAGGAGAGGAAAGTTGTTCCAATGCCTTCATTTCCATGGAATGCTTCTGGCAAACACATTACTAAAACCACAGAGAGATACTATTTACGTACTTGCTCCTACTACCTCAAACTCTAAAATCTATTCGTTACTTTCCTTTTTTGATTTATTTTTCCCCTACACTTAAAAAAATTGGCGAATGTGGGTGATGCTGATGCCAATGCCCAGGCAGCTAAAAAATCCACACTTCTGAATACACTTAAGTATTCTGTTTTTCAAAGCGTAACAGTAATTCCCTCACTTCAGACGTTTTCAAGTCATCCAGTTTGATGGATCGGTGCGTAAACAAGCAAAGCCCCAAAGAAAGTTTTTGCTTTCCCTCATTTCTGGAAGGAAAAAAATTGTAATTGTGTTGAGCTAAATAAAACCATCCCGCACGCAATCTGGGCAATGTGGGCTTAATTATCGAATCTTGAAAAAAATCTCTGCAATGAATGCTCCCCTTCTCCTATATCAAACTCCACATTATGTATCTTTATTCTTTCCCCCGGTCAGAGGAGAATAAAAAGTCCGAGGGCAAAGTATGCTACTTCCCGTGGTAAAATAATATTTTTCTTATGAGTAGACCTCGCCCGTCGACATCCCCCGAGCAAACTTTCAGTTTTTCTTTTATTCCCTCTCAAGTAAAAAAAAGTTTTATTTTTGTGTAAAGCTCACAGGATACTTTCCCTGGGATGGGATGGCTATCGTGCAGTTACCGACGTTTTCTGGCCGCTACTTCACCACTTTATGCCTTCTTAACTTTCTTGAGCCATATTAAATCATGAGGGAATGATATTTTTCCTGAGGATCCGAAAGCAGTCTGATATTGCTAAGGATGGTTAGAACTACACTGGCTACGCACCTTCGGTACATAAGGCATGAATTTGGGATAGGAAAAAATCGCTGCTGGTCTCATAACTTTAAAATATGAGCTCTTATGAATTCAGAAAAAAGTTTTTTTTTGGGGAGAAGGATCGAGATTTCAGTATTCTTGAATGGATCACTGAAGAGGAATTATATATGTACTTGGATACAAACTACTAACAAGCAAGTAGGTACGCACATGCTTTCACTTTGACCTGATAAGTACCTATAATACATACCTATTCATCATTTTGTGAATTTCAGTCAGTCAGCAGTGCATTGGATGTGCTGACCCCCATATACCAAAATTAATTTTCCTGATGATGGCTCCACCATTTCGCAAATTAAAAAATGGAAATAATAGCGCGGATATTTGTGAATTTTTGTTGGTAAACATGTTTGCTCAACTCGTTAACGAGGGAGAGAGCTCTTTGATGGAAGCAGGTCAACGAATTGAGGATTCAGGGGAAAAGCCAAACAAAACTCAATACAATGGATGTAATAATGATGATGATGATGCTGCTACTATTGCGGAGGAAGCAGATCATGAAGAGTGAAGGAAAGAAATTTCAATGTTTTCTTTGGAGAGAAAAGGAGGAAGACCTTTGGAGAAAATGCTCCCTTTTCACATAAAAAATATGGTAAAGTGGCTGGCTGACGGGTTGCTCCATTCGCTGCTCATAGAAAAGTAAGTAAGCATCTACAAACATTTTCTTTCGACTCCTTCTGGACCTCTACATTTTGTTTCCTGGAGCTGGAACTCTTACAAAAAACGAATGATGATGATGATGATGCCGGAAAAAGTAGAAACAAAAATCTTCTCCTCTTTTTTCCCAAATCTGACTGAGAAATATGATAGTTCCTTTTGGGTGGTCCATTAGATTCTGTAGAGAGAATCGTAGCAAATGACATAACGTTTCCTTTATGGACAAAGACACGTTTTCGAAATAAAGAAGTTTTTTCAACTCGATCTTTTTCATCGCTTCGAGGGAGTGAGAGGAGGAGGACTTACGAACCCAGGGAGGGATGTAAAGACGATATATATGAACGTTGAAAATCATTTGCAATCATCAGTCTGTATTTTATACAGTGGTAGGAAATAATGTTTTCAAACCGGCTCGGTTGGAACTGTTGGGATAAGAGTTGGAAAGGAAGCCCAAAGATTCAAAGGATATATTAGCTCCATCCAGCTCCTGAACGCAATTTTTGCACCAGACCTTGTCTTCAACGTCGAGATATTATTTTCCCATTTTAAAAACTGTGCTCACTTCACTCATGTATCTCTCTGCATCCAATGATGGAGGATACTACCACAATAAAATTTAATGGCACGAGGGAAATGAAGATTAAAGATATCCAACAATTTTCCTATCTGAATAAATACTTTTATCCCCTGTTCCAGAGCTCCAGAATTGGATGAGTCCTCATCGTGTGTGAAGGGGGTGACGTCCGAAATGACAGATGAGGATGAGAACAAACTAATAAAAATTCGGAACGTCGGATAACCAGTTTCACTGGAAATACACAGAAACGGACTATTTGAATTGCATGCAAATTGCTTGCAGCATGTTGCATGTTTAATTTTATTTTCATTCCTACGAAAAAACAATTTTTCTATGTAGAACCGTCATTTCAATAAATTATGAATCTCTGCATTTGGTAGTGCTCATACGGAGCATTTATATCCTTTCCACTGACTAACTGGCTGAGCGAGTCTAGAAAGGTTCGAGAGGAGTGCGTGTCTAGTGAAGATTTGGCTTTGCAAAGCCAAGCCACATAAAAATGGCTACATTCTTCCCTCACGGCTCCCTCGTCCCCAGTATTCCAGTGTTTTAGGCATTGTAATTTACATTTTTATTGATCCCCACAGTACATTTTTTGCATCGTAAATGAATAGAAGATATGACGATAGGAGGCATCACGCCATTCGGAAAAAGGATTTTTTTCTGTGATTGCAGCAAGTGTAACTAAAGTAAATATTTATGGTGCGATATGATATCACACAGGCGCTGCACTACAATATTTTTATGAGTGATGAGCATAAAATGAGGAATGAGCTGAATTGAAAGTGCTCTCGAGTTAAATGGCAACGAATAAATAAATAAATGAAATCTAATTTTGCCGGGGCGAAGCGACACAAACTTTGGCATTTCAGAGAGATTTTAGACCAAGGATTTACTGGACCTACTACCAATTTTTTAGCAATTTACCTACGCCTAGGCAAACACACTAACAGCTTGGGTGCTCGCACAAAAAGTAAACACTGCTTAAGCAGCGCAGTGTGCGAGCAAGAACTATTGCTATAAAAATTGCAAAAAAAAAATTAGGGGTGGCTAATTTATTTAATCTGTTAACAACGGTTTCCCAGTATCCAGTTTGGAAATAGAAATTGTCGTTCACATCACTCACTTTCTTTTTCCCGCATCTTTTAAACCTTATAATATCATACAAAATCAGCATTGGATAATGCTCTCAAACTCCATAGATTATTATATAAAAATGAAGTTTTAAGCCCCATCCCAACATTAATAATTTTATGTAGGCGTGAATGTTCCATAACTACAAAGTGCACTTTACTCGTCCCATTATCACCACGGATTTGTATCGTTCCGCTGTAGTTCAAGGAAGAACGTTGCCACCAAACACACCCGAGTTCCTTATTTTCCCCTTTTTTAAATAATGGCACGCAGCAGGTAATGGGCATTATTATATGGTGGTCATGCATATTAATAAGCAGGAATATTTTTCTTCAAGAGCAAGCTTACTTCCGTTTTCTTGGAAAGAATCGGCCGGCCCGGGTTTTAGCTGCTTCATTCCTTTTAATCAGCATTCTTCCCCACGAATCTTCCCACCCATTCCGACTTTTCACTATTTTCACCCGACCCCAAAAGACACTGCTTGGCTTGGCTTGGCCTGGCCTGGCCCACGGCGAGATGAGAAAGTTTTATGGTGTGCACTGCCACTGGTGGCGGCGGAGGAATTATGGACAAAAGAACAAAACTGATTTCCTCTTGCTTGCTTAAGCTTTTCCTATTCCATCCGCTCCATCCTTTTTTTCTTCTCCAGGAGAGAGTTTGTGAACTGAAGTTGTAAGTTTTGTAGTGGTGTAGCGTGTACGATTTCGCTTTCTCCTACTACATGATCATGGTCTTTTGCCAAGAATCATAAAATTATGCATAGACTCCTCTGAAGGGAAAAATGGTTTATCTCGGCTGACCTCATTCCTTCACTTAAAAAAATTCAGTTTTTTGTACATTATAATATTATTATGTACCTTTATCTCCTCCATCCATTACGATGATGGTGGGGAAAACACTACCACTGCCATCACACAAAGTTCATACAAAAGTCACAGCCATTGCTTTTACTTTGTAATGGGAAAATGGGCTCTGAGAAAAGTGAATGGAATGGAATAAAATGGAATGGTGTGGTGTAAGTCGTACACACAACTAACTAAGCACTAAAGTCAGTATCATCATATCATATCCCATTCCACATATAGCGATGCAACCAAACAATCCAACTTTCTCTTCTTTACACACTGGTAGTAATAGATGAGAAGGAAAATAAAAACTAGAAGCATCGTTTCGTTTTCTCTCCAGTCATTTCCATGTATGGAGGCGTAAATTTCGCCCAAATGTGGAAACAAATTTTTGCAGGCTATAAATTTGCCCATTCCTTTTTTATAAGTTTTTTCTCTCTTCGTCTTCTTCTCTATGTCCCAACACACTCACTCACACCAAGACCCGTACACAAAAACGAAGACATTACGGAGGAGTTGGAGAGAGGAAAAAAAAGAGTTGCAGAAACAACTCATTTATATCACATATTTAGCGAGGAAATTACTAGGAAAATGCCAGCATTTTTGCCAAATTAAGATGAAAACGTCAGCGATGTCTCGAAATTTTTTTCTGGGGGATAATGGAGGCTAATGTGAGGAGCATGGGCTAAGGGAAAGGAATGAATGAAGTTGTGGAGTGAAAAACAAAAGGAGCAAAAAATTCAATTGGAGAGAGAGATCCTCTATCCGCCAAAACATTTTTTTGCTGGAAAACCTACACAGGCTATACTCTCACGCTACTACAGATAGGACGAGCCAAAGTTTTTAAATCGGAGGGGAAAGTGTGTATCTAATTCGGCGTAGAGAAATAAATCCTGGCGATTTTTTCATACATGCATGGGTTCTGACTGGATATATTGTACAATGCGATGATGACTCACCACCACCAAAACATTAAAGCTAAAACCTAAAGCCCAACCGTGAAATCCGGGAAGGTAGTACGGTAGTTTTTGCAAGATTTTCAAAATGAACATCAATGGAGGATCTAGGCCTACGGAAGGGATTTGAAAGAAAGGAAGAGGAACCGACAAAATGAAAGAAATCCAACTTTTCTAACTCGAATTTCATTACTCAAATTTCCTTTTGAATTTGCTTCTCCTCTTCTGAATAGAACCGAGAATCAAGTGGGATGGGTAAGGCAATAGTTTTTCCTTATCTTTTTTGGTGTCGGCTTTCGGAATTTCTCCGTTTTTTCTAGGAAACAAAAGACGAAGCAAATCCAGTTTCCGAGTGAGTGGGGAAAACCACCAGACATTGCATTGTCTTAGTCTCACTCATTCCTTTTGTTCAAACGTGGGTGGGAAGTGGGAAACTCAGAGTCTCGGGGCAGGTTGCCTCGTGGTTTCGTGAAGGAATTGAAAGAGCATGAAAAAAATCAAATATTTAAATTAAATATTCGGGAGTCACGGAAGACGTGCTTATAGCAGCAATGCGACAAGGATGGGATTTTTTTCGTGGGAGAATAAGTTTCATGCAGCAATTAGAGAGATCAGGTCACGTACAAACTAGAACAAGATTCAGATTAATATTAAGGCTGAGATTATAAAACCAAAAAACCTGCAGTTCGAACATGTCATGTCGCTCATGGTGATTGGAACTTTCCTCGGATTCTAAAACTACTTTAATTAACCAAAATTAGGAGTGGAGCGCAAGGGTTCATTTGAGGAATTAGTCTCGAGTCAAAGACGGAATCCTAACAGCACAAGATTTCAAATGATGATGCATACCTATTCAGCAAATGGTCATAATGGTTGGATCTACGTGGAGTTGTAGATGGTGACAAGCTTTTATCTTGAGAATTTATCTTGCAGAAGCTTCAAGAGAATTTTTTCTCTATAGTCTAATAGAAAATACATATGTAGGATGGAGTGCAGAGAAAATAATTTTTATGAATAAAAACGCCGATTTATTTGCACCTCCCATTTCATGCTGGAGAAGACCGAGAGATGTGATGGTGAAATCCTCATGGCTTATTTGCAAGTTGAAATCATCCCTTCAAATGATTTATCGTTTTTCGAAGGCAAGCTGACGACCAGGAAAATGTGCTGAGGGAAGCGGGATGCGTTGAATTTTAAAATGAGAATAAAAACTAAGTGGAGAGTAATGCTCGATCAGTGCGGCGACTCAGAAAGTGCGATGATAATAAAAAACGGAGAATACCAACGCTGAGATGGCAACGGCGGCGGCAATTCATCCAGGTGGACGAGCTTCGTACTGAAAAATATATCAAGCTGTATAGTCATAGCTCAATGCGGCTCCTCCATAATTGTGTGGCGGACGGTACAGTCAAGCCAAACCAATTTTTTTATGAAGAGCCGAGTAGAATCTCCAAAATGGAAAAGCCCCTTGGTGTGCTAGTGGTGGTGGGTGGTTGGTCGGTGGGTTCGTAGCGAGGGACATTGAGGAAACCTGTTTGCTCAAATTTTGACTTTTTATGATGGAGTAAATGTGCATTATTAAAAGGATTTCCAGTTTCCGTACAGCCATATCCACGAACCCATGGACGTGGAGAAAATATGAAAGCAGAAAAAAATCAAATGGAAGCACCGGAAAGATTTCGTGCTGGAAGTAAAAATAACCTCACATTCTGTAAAAGGGATTCTGATAGGTACATTCTGAGTTAGGTATCGGGTACGCTTAGTAGGCAGTTCACTTGGTCCACAAAATCTGGGTCCGTTCTTTTCCGGGTTTTATAATCTGGATTCGCAACTCACAACGTAAGGCCGACAAATCCCATAAATTTTGAAGTGCTCTCCCCGCTAACATTGATTAGCTGAAATTTTCATTTCTCACCGATGATGTCATCCACAGCAAATTCATACAGTATGCTCTTCCGGCTCTTGATTCATAAGCCGGTAGAGTTGGCACTTATTATTATAGTTGCCTACCTACGTAAACAGGGATTTCCGGAAAATGTATCCCAAAAATGAATTGGGTAGGAAAGGTGCATTTGACATTTACGAGACGAGATTAGCATTCCCAACTTTACATTCCGTCAATCTCAGGACTAAGCAATGGTAAGGAGAACTTAGGCAAATATTTTGATATCCCGCTTCGATGAATTGTTGCTCAACCTCAGCTTGGCACAACATGAAAAAGTTATTCTCCCGCCTGGGGAAACAGCAAACATCCCTCTTTCGCGATAAAAAACAAAGTGCATTGTGCAATAACACAACTTACCCCTAAAAAATAACAATGGCAACCGTGGTGACTACAAGAAATAAATAGAGTATAATATATTATACTATAGCAAAGCATTATGAAACTCCTGCTTTATCTCTAGAGCTGGAACGAACGACTGGACCATCATAATTTTGTTGGAAGCTGAAAATAGCTGGAAAAAAACTTTTTCGATCCATGTGAACAGCGAAATTGCCCAAGTTCTTTTTTACTGCGGATTATTGTCGGCAAATAATAAAGTAAAAACGCGAGAAGAGCCCAGAAACTTCTAACTAAAACACAACGCAACAACTTTGAAAATAAGGTAGTATCCATGATCGCATTTGCTGCATTAGGCCTTTTTTCAAAGGAGTGAGGAATGTTTGGTTCTGCCTTTGTTGGAGGCTACAGATATTCAAAGAGAAATAGGAAGTGACTTCCCGCAGCAGAGAACAAAAACAGAAGATCATCACGGAATAAATGTGGCGATGCAGTGGAGGCGGATGAAGAACACAGGAGGAAGTAAAATGCAGAGAAAAACAGCCAAAAAAAAATACCGGACCCTACACACTAGACGAAGATATCTACTTACTACCATAGTAGCTGTGTTGTGGTGGAGGTGGTGGTATGTGGCGGTGGGTATCCTCTGGCGACATTCGCATATCACATTCCATTTTTCCTCCTCCTAATATTAAAAAATAGCAATGGCTCCGATATGCTTTATTTCATTGAATCTCGCAAACAATATAACCTCAACTGAGCATATCATCATACCGGTTAAAAGTCGACTGAGGAAGTGAAGGACGATAAAATTCAAAACTTTCCAAGTCAAAACCACTTTTTCTGTTTGCTTTGTGAAAAAAAAGTTGAGCAAAAGAACTATACTAGTTCTACTAGAAATGCTCCTGCCAGTGCCAGGACCCCTTATGAAATGAGAATCCACGTCGTATTTTTAGCATTCCTCTAATAAAAATTAGATGTGATGCGATACGAGGAGATGGAAAGTCCTTCCTGATCACTGTGAGCATAAAAGTGGAATGGAATTTCTAAGCCAAGTCAGCGAAAATGGTAGTATTTTGGAAGTGGGGAAGTGTTATCCTGTATCGTCGTCATTGGATGAAAGAAATGCAGATGCGATGTCATGACATGATGGTGATGATGATTATACTTCTCCTGCTGCTGGTTGGTATGATAGGTCCTAAGTTCACTTTACGAGTAAGGAAATGTGAGGTTACTTTTTTGGGTCTTTCGGGTACGGGTGCATTTTTACACGTTACGGTGCATTGCCATACATCCGAATTTCAAAAAAGGAAGAAATACAGAGGGTAATGCGGGACGTCATATGGGGAGAAAATAGAAAAATCTCTTATTGAAAATTCATACACATGTTGTGCTAAGGAAAGAAGATGATGATGACGATGATGATAGTGGTGTTGTGTTTCTCAAGCTGGAATGGACTGCCTGGATCTATCTATGTGGTGATGCGATATACTTACTCAAGGTATAAATATAGCAAGAGGGAAATTGCTCAGTCAGAAAGAGATCAAATCCGGCTACTTACATCGTGAGAAAAAAAGGATTGAGATGATGATGATGGTACTGGTCCTGGTAGCTAGCACAAAGGAGAAAACCTCATATTCCTTTTTGGATCAAGGAGGAAGGAGAAGAGACCGTAATGCATGTATCTATGTCTGAATGTATGAATGCATGCACGCCTTTTTCTCCTGGATTGGCCACACCGAAAAAGTTCAATTTCGCAGCTGAGCTGGTGGTAGAGCTACTGCTGCTCATTTTATTTTTCGGGGGAAAGGAGGCATGAACGCGAAGCCGACCAGGCCAAACCAGAACCAGACGAAACCAAACCGCCACGTTGGTTGTGCCACGATCAAAATAAGAAAGAGATGAAGATGATGATCAGTTATCACGAAGAAACGGAGCGTGGCTGCTGAAGTGGAGAGAGGAAAAAGCGTGTTTTCTTACCCTGTATGTAAGTTCTACTAAGGAGAAAGTTATATTTTTTTATTTCTTGGTAATGTCACTCTTTGTATTCCACCCGTTTTGCCGAGGAAAATAACATAATCTTCGAAGTCTGGTCTCCAGTCCAGGCCAGAGCAGTCATGGATGTACTTATTCCGTTTGCCACACCACACCACAAACAAAGAAAAGTTTGAGAGTGGTGCTGATTCGATTGTAACTTGAGGAAGAGTTTAAGGAGGAAAAAATGATCTCACTTTTTTAAACTTGAGATGGAGGCATGAATTCTAGGAACTTGTATGTAGTCCTGAGGAAGACGTGGCATCTCTCTCTCAATTCCATCGCATTGTGGAGATCGAAAAGGCGAAATCTCTTCCGTGGAAATAAGTAGGTGGAAAAGAAAGAAGAAACTGCTTAGCATGCCTCATTGTTTTCGTTTGATGTTTATTCTCCGAGGCAAGGTCCTTCGAGGTAAGGATGTGCTGGGATCATGCATCATGCCTCCTCTTTCTCGGTATTTTAACTTTATTTTAGTTTTGAAGCACAATTTATTTTAAATTGACCCCATTCCAGGAGTTCGCGAATGGATTCCTTGATTATACAACAGGGACTTGATTAATGAACGACGGTAAGTTGGTTAATGGAGGTGTTAGGTCTTACCCAGAAGAAAGTTTGAGCTGAATATTTCACTAATTAATACTTTTTACGAATTCATGGATAATTACAGACGCTAGTTTGATTTCCCGTTGCAAATGGTAACTATTTAAGTTTCTAATAAACTTTATATGAAATTTTTTGGTTCACTGGTTAAACGACTGTTAAAGTAAAATGGCGAGGCAAGAAGTTACCCGATTGCATGAAGCACAAAAAGTCGGATTACCTTAAATGTGATATTTAACATGACATGACGCAGCTAGGAATACCACATCAATAATAATACTATAATGGATAAATAGTTTGGCATTCCGACTTCTCTCCCCTTAAATTGTTAAAGGATGAGGTTATGTTTGTTACCGGTCTAGCATGCTAGGTCCAGTCTTATTAAATTTTTTTGAGATGTCCAGGACCATAGGATATCATATCATATTACACGATGTAGGTAGTAGGTACACATGTAATCTGCCAATCGAAGTCAGAGCAGATCTATCTCACCCCTTTTATGATTTTGCTTTTAGAATGAGAATGAAGAATTCGAGCAACTTCTCATACCCTCTTCTTTAATGGCACCACGTAAAAGAGGAAAGATTATAAACGTGAAAGTTTCACCCTATTTGCTTGAGTCTTGTGGCATTTGATGGCAGCAGCTGTGGTCTTTGCGGATTCCAACATTTAGGAAGCTTGTAGGATTTCCAAAGAATTTAGCAAGACTTTAGAAGTAAGAAAATCTACGCACATCCACACTCAGTTCAATTCAACGCGTAGGGAAAAGCAGGAACTTACACAATTTTTAAACATGCGAAGCTACTACCAAGAAAGGATTTATAGTAATATGGCTTGGTATGCTCACGTCACTGCAAAACCAAGACCTTTAGACGATTTTCCTCATGCATGCAGTATTATAAGTTTAACAGTATCAACCAGTATGATCAACGACAGTCTCCTTGTTTACGTAGTGTAGCATTCTGTAACCGGAAGTTGTTTACGAAAGAAGTTAAACTTAGCTCAAGTATTCTATTTTGAGCGACAGAGCCTTCCGGGCTTATGCGTAGGCATTTATGGATGGTTCCAGGAGAACTCTCTGATCAAATAAAAATGTGTCCGTCAAATGTGATCAAAATGCCCATCTCTTCAGAAGTATACAAAGAAGGTATGTGTCATGGTATCATCCCAGCCAGCAGTGACTGGGTCTTAATTCATTCATTCATTGCTCTAGTTTTTCGTACAAGCAAAGAGCTCAATGAAACAACAATTACCCGTTCCCCTCCCCTTCCGTAAAAAGATAAATAGTCACTGCGGTAATGTAGGTAGCAGTAACTAGGTAGCTAGAGTCACAGCCAGAGAGAAAAAAAATACCGAGGAGTATTGCCAAGGCAATAATGGATGTGATAAAAGGTGAGATGTCGAGTTTATGACAGTACAAAAGGCATTAAAAGAAGATGCTGAGGAGGAAAACTAAAACTTTCACTAGGTCTGGCCCGTGTCGTTGTTTCCCTAGTTTTATTGTTGTGTTCCTCGGAATTAGGTTGGCCATTTTGCACCAAAAAGAAAGAAGCAGTTCAGGGAAACGTCTGTCTAGTCTGGGTCGGAATCTGATGATCATCGTCGTCACTCTGACTTGACTTTGGTAGCTGCGAGGCAAACAACCAGTCTCATTCGTTAATGAGGGGAGGGGACCAAAAACAGGGGGAGACTGATGCATGTTGCAAAGTGATGATGATGGCGATGGCATAGTAGTAATACTAGTGGGGTTATGCGGTCTTGTAGTTTTGGCGAAATTAGTTACTGCTCCTAACACCATCTCTATCATTACGGTATCTTTGTATAATGCAAAACGAAACGGAGCTCTAGCAAATTCCCTTTAATGTCTTTCGGTCGACAAAGCTGGGAGATTTCACCAAACAATAATAAACTTTTAGTTTCATTTCTCCCTTCAACTTTTTAGAGCTGCATGGGTAGACATAAAAGGACGAATTCCCCATAAAGCAAGGTTATTGTCGTAATTTGAAAAATGCCCTCTTGCCTTATCTGCCAGATATTGAGTTAGTGCCACTAACAGTACAGTACCTACTCCCACATTAGAAACAAACAGAGGAGATCTCATCTCCCCACAGTATCAATTAAGTAGATAGACCATCATGCCATGAAAAATTATGTGGAATGGAAGTCAGTGTACTTTATCCATAGAAGCAGCAAATACTGGAGCCAGGATGGAATTTAATCATTTTAGAGGTGAGACTCCTCTTTATGGGACGTAATATGGGTGTGGGGAAAGATAAAAAAAGGAGAATTAAAATCTACACCTTACCTTTGGGAAGCGCATTAGAGATCATGAGGAAGTTGACGAATGCCGCCCCTTTACCATGACCCATCACAGTTACATTGCTCTTGTCACCGCCGAACGCTCCTATATTTTCCTGCAATTTACCGAATAGGTGCACAAATAAACAAAGCACTTCGGTTGACAAATAACTTTAAACTCGAAATATATCAGGTTTTGATTCATGCCTCGCGCTTCAAAATCTTGTCTCTTGCTAAGAAGTTGAACAGATGTTTACGTTTGTTTACATTTATTTGCTAACACAATCTGAATCGCTACTATTAATATACAAATATAATTTATTAATCAATTTAAATGCTGCCAACTCCAAGAACCTATTTCGTGGTAGTAATTGGGATTTTAATAGCGCTTAAAATTTGTCGTCGAGTGTACACAATAATTCCTAAAAACCTGGAGGATACCAAAAGTTAATGAAATATTTAACTTCAATTTACCAAGCATTACGGCCATATCAAGAGTAAAGTTAGTGAAACGTACCTGAACCCAGTGAAGAGCCTTCCGAATAGAATCATGCAAATAAATTAAAAACATAAATTATTCACAACATGTGATTACCCAGTTGGAAAAAGTTTCCTGCGTGTGATATTTACTTAATAGGAATTCACTCACAGCAATTTGGTCCAAAAGTGCGAAATTGGCCGGAGACTTGAAGTAACTGTCCGAATTGGCGTTGAGAAACCCTGAAGTACAAAAATTATCCAAAATTACTTCAGTTAATTCATACCTAAAACTTCATTATCTCGCAAAAACTTTCCATCTAAGAATCTAAAAATCCATTCAATGCGAATGTAATAAATAGTAACTCTCCAGCGTGTGAGTAAGGGTATTTATTAACTATTCCAAACTACACTCCACTCACCTAAAATTCCTAATCTGTAGTTGAGAGTGACTACAATAATTTTGCCGTGGCTGACGAGCATAGACGGATTATAGGGGTTTCCCGATCCCCAGCCGAAGTCTTCCCCATGAATAAACACAAGCACCGGCAAGGGCTTATCTTCCCTCCCATCAGCAACTGCAAGACAAGATGCAAAACAATAAGTTTCAAAATTGCATCTACTTACATTAAATTCTAAATTCGGTCATAAAACACATTCAATTTAGGAGAACCAATATCGTTTACATATTTCATCGTGCATACCATCAGTAATGGTATAACGTGCAATTCAATTGAATTACCGATCTGTGATTTTATGCACGAACAACGGACGGAAGCCAGCACCGGAAAAAAGCCTAAACACGGCTACTCATCGAGAGCAAGTGAGGATATGGCGCATCGATAGCTAATTTGGAAACAGTTTACGCCACTCAGATCATGGGGAAAATGAAGATTGTGAGGGAAAGCTTGTCGATGTTTTGGCTTTGGTTGACTTGAGTGAGTGATGCTGCTTCACAAAGTACAATAGGTACACGTTTCTAACGAGCCGGGGAACCTTTCTGTCGGGAAACAATATCGCATTGCTTGTACACAAGTAATCCTGCTGCTTTCTTTCCCAGGGAAAGTGTTAGTTTGAAACGTATTAGCTAGCAGAGAGCTTTCACGTGAAGTAAAAGTTGATATGAAAATAAAAGTATCCACAAGTACCCAACGAAAGAAAGGGAGGCCGCCAGTATAACTTTTTTGTATCAAAGAACTATCCTGTTGGCAATAATCCAGACATGGAAAATCTCTTGGAAAAGAAAAATTTCAAGTAAAATGCGGCAAACCTAATTGCCTTGTTATACGTGCGGTGCATACATACTGAGGAGTAATGTGATGTACTCGTGTAAAACGTAATGTGATGTAGTGAGTCGCATGTGCTTGAAACAGCATCACCACCATCACGATTCAAGAGCAAACTGCCTACTAGTAATACCGACTACCAACCCGTACCTACGAATAAGGCCCCACACTACCGCCGACAGAGGAGAAGAAAAAATAGATTGCGAAGCTACGTAATAGTGCTAGTAGTAGATACTCTGACGATAATGAAATTTAACGTTGATGGAACTAAAGCCAGAGCCGGAGATGAGAATCAAGAAAGCAAGGAAAAATAGTGACGAGGGATACTAGCTTTTTTCGGTAGTGAGCTGGAGAAAGAACAAGTGTGGCAGTTAAAATGGGAAGCAGTAACGTTAACAATCCGCAATCTACCTTCCTCGCGTGTTTGCAGGAAAAATATTATGTTGAGTTGAGTGGGAAGCCCGATATAATATTTTAGATGCTAACTTTCCCTTTCGTTTTATGCACTTTGCTTTTGTTTAGTGCCCAATGTACCCAGCAAGAAACTTTTTTTTCATCCAGGAACCAGGAGCTTCGGAAAGGGAGATCAGGAGGAAGAATTTCTGTTAGCTTAAACTCTTTCATGCTCCGGCTTAACTTTTTTTCCAGTAAACAGTTTTACTCATGAGCTTTGTCTTGTTAAGCTTGAGAAAGTTAATTCATGATGTGACAAGCTTTTTGTCTTATGGATCTAGAACGGACGAAGAAGAGAAGACTGAGAAGAGAGGGAGGTGGAAATCTTTTTAAAAAAATTAAACTGGCCTTAGCCACCTCACACACTGACTTGGGAAGGTTGTCTGGGACGTAGGGAAAGGAACCCAACCAAATTAGTGATGCGGAGGAAGAACTTTGAAGTTACTTGGGAAATACTCACGCTCAAGAAGGGAAAGCATCATCAAGAAGACTTCAAGACAATCTTGATGCTACAGTGTGCCTAATTAATTTCACACAAATTTTCACTCGCACCTTCTTAAAAAGAATTCGGAGAGCATTAGGACTACAAAGACGGACGCTAATTGCATCGTTGCTGCTGCTGCAACGATGCAATAAGAAAATGAGATCCAGGAAAATTAAGCATTCGGGCACCTTATCTGACTCGGGAGATCATTAACTTCAGATGTACAAAAAATGTCGGTTGGATTGTCTGCCTTTTGGAAAAATACTTCAGTTTTAAAAGGAGGCGTGGATAGATAAATGCCGGATTTGAATACTCACTTGACTTAATGACTTCTGCGGAAAGTTTAAAGAAGAATGAATGGTGTACCTAAAAAGTGAGGAGGTTTAATATAATCAGGGAATTTATTTTTCTCTCTGGTGGGAAGAACTCTTTCTATCCCGACCTCGAGGAGAATTTCCCTGGGATCCATCTGCGTCGTATTTGATTAATTGGATTGCTCTTGATGCATTGCTTAATTCATATGGGATGCTCCATCCGCGGAAAAAATGAGGTAATAAAACGCAGAAATTATGCAAGGCTCTGCAATAATTTCCCACCATCTAGATCATAAAGAATTTTCTCCTTCTGCACCCAGACCGACTGGTGAACGTGGATCTGGTGAAAATTTTGAGTCAAATCCTAGATAAACTACAGGGACGTCTTGTGGGGAGTACCTAATATGCAAGGAAAGTTTGGGAGGCGGTGCCCTCGCTCCAGGAAGATTTTTTTACATTATAATACTTATTTCGCATTAGTAGTAGTTGGTCCTCACTTTCTTTTCGTGTTTAACTTCTTTGGCGTGATCTACACCTTTTAGAGCTCACTCGACTCGTCTCATCTCAACTCTACTCTCGAGCAAAAAACGAAAGGAGAGATCATACGTAGGAGAGAAGCATTAGAGGAAAAAAATGTGAGAAAAAGTCAAGAGACCACGACGACGATCTCACTGCCACCAAAGACAATTTCTTCGTCTTTCTTTCTTTTAATAATGGCAATGAGGAAAGTTAGCTTGACTTGTCTTCCTGTAGCACTTAAAATGATACGCTGCACCCTTCGCGTTCCTCTACCACTTTTTTTCTGCTACCCTCAACAAATGAAACGGCCTTAGGAAGGAAAAATGTGAGGAAAAATGTTACAGTCAGCGATTAAGAGTAATATTACGTGTTATGGCAAATAACGTTGGTTGGTTGGTTTCGCGTAATAATAGATATAAAATAAGATGCATTAGTCTTTTTTAGATGATATACCCTTCTTTTTTTCTCCCGCTTGGCGAGAAAAAAAATTCCTTCTCACTCAGTTTTTTTTAAGGGAGAAGATAGGAAAAGCTCAAGTATAATTTTATCTTTAAGCCTGAGTCACACATTATCATTATTTGTACAGCTGCTACTTTTCATAGAATCAAGATGATGATGACTGGTAAGATGATGATGGCAGTAGTTTTCCTTGCTCCGTGGCATCCTACCCATTACTGCACAACTTTTCGTATCAACATTTTTCTCCCATATAGTGGGCGCTCTATCATCATTACCGTTATGATTCTCGAGGAGAAAGGGGGAAATGTAGGCTAAGGAGATGGGAGTCGAAGGATGGGAAAGTAGTAACGAAAACTATGTTGCGTGATGCGGATGCGATGATGCGCTTTTGTGCGAATATGGATGTGGTGTGTGAGTATGTGAAATATATCACCTGAATAATACCTGAATATGAATTACTAGCCCTGGAAGTAATGTGATACTTTCACTCCGTTGCTGAAGTGTGTATAACCCCCAAAGGGAGGGTGAGCTGGATAAATATGTGTTTGGAAAATATACATGTCGTCAGTCATTCAGTCTTAAAGAAATATAAGAAATATGTGAAAGAGTTTTTGATCTTAAGTGGAATGAGACGTAAAGGAAAGGTGTACACAAGTTTACTGAACTACATAAATCATCACAATCAATCCAGGTATACAATTTAATTCCATTGAACAGAGTAATCTGAGTAATGTCATCTTAGAGCAGAGCATATTTAACCAAGGTCTAAGAACAATGTTATACTTTAGAATAAATAGATTAAAAACTGCTCTATCTCGATTTATTCGTAGTAAATCTGACAGGAAGGCATAAGTTGTAAGGCATGGCATGAAACTGAGTTTAAGTTAGTTAGCACTCACTAACGATAATGATTTGAACAAAAGTAGCATTCAACATTCGTTCTGCTCTAATTAAAAGACTTTAGTTTATGGTTTTGATTAATCAAATCAATGGGTTGGTGGTTAATAAATGATGCGTTTCAGGAAGTTTGAAAATTAAATTGGAATTTTTTGTGGCCATTTCTTCAATGTTCATTTTAGACTTGAGTGCTTCAGCCCAACCCATGCAAAACTTGGGATGATGATCTTATCCAATCGCGTGGATGTTTTTGCCCTCCTTCCAAAAAAATAAGGGAGCATTTTTTTCGCTGATAAAAAATATCCCTACCTAGCTCCTCTGACGTAAATACTTCGTAGGAATACCTCATCTCTAGGCAAAGATTTTCGGCGTGGATTACTTTTCACAATTATTATCACCACATAGAAACTCCCACCATTTTGAACGAAGTTGCTGGTTGCTAGTTTGTTGGTGGTGGTGGCGGTGTTTGTGTTCCTAAAAAACTTCATAAGAGACGGATGAAGAAGACCTCCCATCAAAACTGGAAACGAGTCAATTTTTCAGGAAAACTCCTCCACTTTCTCATCTTTATTATAATAGCATCCATCTCGGGCTCACGTACGTGTAAAAACTTAAGGACAACTTCATACGTACGATGAGCAATCCCCACAGCATGCAGAGATATCCAGCGTGCCACAAACACCACCACCACTTCTCACAATCAGAGAGCACGAAACCCCCTCCTACAAACTATACGTAAAAGCAGTTTTCGTACGTCTCCGGGAGCAAACTGGAAATGGAGAATCACAAAAATGTAAAGAGAGGTGACAATGAATAAAAAGCTCATTTCTTAGTTTTTCCAGCTCAGTGAGAAAAGGGAAAGGCGCAGAAGCCCATACATTTTTATAGGAGGAGTGCCTTGCACTACTGATGTTTTTTTTAGGATGAGCCCATTCCCAGAGAAAAATTGGGGACGGGTTGGAAAAGAGTATCAAAAGAGCAGGGAAATGAGTATCAGCTCATCCCAAGAAAAAAACTTACTTACTTACTTAACTAACTTACTTAGCAAAGCTCATTGTGCAAGCAGGCAGACTGTCAGGCACATACAATATCACATCATCAAACAGAACCAGGCCACACCACACCAAACCAGATCCCAGTCCTTTCATTGACTTGACGGGAGAATACGTGAGTAGGCGAAAGCAGAGCACTTGAACAAAAACGAATTGTTGTAGTTTGGGGATGGGAAAAGTAAGTAAGGATGAAGTAACGTTCCCTCGTTTGCTACTTACTCACTCACTAACATGTTGGAAAGGTGTCAAGATACGATAAGAGCTTTTTTTCTCAATATTGGATGGAGACTGAACTGCGACGAGAATAGAAAGTACTTGCTCTGCTAGTAAGGAAAGATCGAGACTTTGGGATAGGGCGTCAGCATCATTGCTCCGGAGTAGTGCTCCCCTTCCGCTAACTTTTATGTCTCGAATTTTCATCACTTTTTAACACATATTCATCCCATTATATTCGATTTTCTCGTTCGTGTTTGTGCCTGGAGAAGGGGAAGTGAAGGCAATTGATATAAAAAACACGAGGGAAGAATCATTCAGGATAAGTACCTGCATAAGGCCTTCATTTGAAAAATAGGGAGAGAAAATAAGCAAGCATTCGCTTAACTTGAGTAAGTTGCTGTCGTTCAGAATCAGAAGACCGTGGAGTCGTTCCCATCCTCGTCCTCATTGAGGAAGGAGTGAGTGAACCAAAGACTAAGTATCCAGTAAGTCTTTTGGGCGATAGAAATGAGAAGAGAGGAAAGTTGGGTGTGGAAAAACGAACTTTCGAAAAAAGTTTAGGAGCTTTATCACTTTGGCATTTTGACAAAGACTAAGATAAAATGGGATGTCCCTTGGAAGAATGATAACGCGATGATGGTTTAGGAAACATGCTTGATAGAGTCAGAACAGAACAAGACGGGAAAGGAAGTTTTTTTAGTGTGGGTAAGCAGGTGGCAATGACCGGCTTGTCAACGAGGGAAAGAGGGACAATTTCTCTACATTTTTTTCCTCCTCTTTGATCGCGTTGTTTGAGGATAGGAGGAAAATTTAGCGGAGAAAGTGGGACTCATTCAAGTGTAATTTAAACTTTACCCATGTGTATGGGAAAAAAGGAGAGAGAGAGAGTCAAGTGGAATGGAGTCGTATTAGATTTTTTGGTGCTATAGTACTACTTTCATTCATTCATTCCCAGCAATTTCATTCGGAGCTTCTATTGAATCGAATTGCGATTGCGAAGGGCCATTCTTCTTCCATCGGACCGACTTTTGTCCGGTTACTTAATCAATTTCCCATGAACTATAGTAGTGCCGGCTGAACTGCAGAAGAATGAAATAAGTACTCACGTTTTTTAGAATGGCCTTGTACAGAAAAAAATGAATTTGAGAGAGAGAGGGAGAAAAGGGAGCAAGTAAGAAAAGCGGAAATCAGCTCAAAAGTACTTAGTGAAAAATGGAGAGTTTATTTAGTCATCAGAAGTTAAAGCCACGCCAATGCCAGCGGAGCAATCAAAAAGGAACTTCCATCAAAAAAGGCAGGAAAAATAGAAAATCGTGGTCCCACGGAGGAGCCATCATCATCGGAGCTATAATTCCCATTGGAAGATTCCTACGCAGTCTGTCTGTCTGAGTGAGTGAGTGGAGCTTCAGACTCCTCATAATGAGACACGTAGTCCGTAAATTGACTTAGCAGGAGCGAAACCACCCGCCATAAATTACTAATGCCACACACTATTACATTGAGGAACAACAACAATAAAGAATCTGATGGGAGGATGGATGATGAGACGAGGCTGGGGAGAGTGAGTGAATCCAATGAATTAGTGACAAGCAGACAGAGGAGAGAAAGCACTGTTACGTAGATAGATAATTTATTACGAGGGAGCTATACAACCGAACATAAAAAATGTTTTTGACACGCTACACTAATCCAATGAAATTCGGCGCATGGAATAGGGTTGAGTTAGTTACCTAATTCAATCATCTTTCCCATTCTTCTTTTTTCCCCTGCCATTTTTTCGCCAACGGTGCATTACGCACCCATCTATCTATCTACCAATCTATCCATATCTATCTTCAATGATTTCCGAGCACTATTAGGGACTCCCAGTACTTCACTACTCCTCACTGATTTTTTGCGATCTAATGAATGTAACGGTTTGGCAACTGACAAAGTAAAAAGCAAAAAACATCCTCACAGTACTTAATAGTGGAAGAATCCAGAAAGATTTTTAAGGGCATTTTTTGTAAGGATTCCGGTAGTCCTCGGTATGGATGCTAGTGAGTTCGATGCTGCTCAATCTCTTTTCAGGACACTCTCTAGTGGAGAAGGCCACAGTAAACTGTAAGCCATTCTTTTTATTAAAAACTTTTTTTCTACCTTTCACTTGAGCACAGAGTGATTAAGATGGTAGATCAGAAAGAAACTGGGAGGCAGTTGGACGCGGATTGAATCACTGCTGGCTTGGGTTCGTTCAGTTTGGCTTGGCTTGACTATGTTTGCGAGTGGATATATTCCCTTTTACTTCAGATCACGATGATTTTACCCCAGAATGAAATACGCTTTTCAGGAATCCTGCAGACCGTATCTGCTTGATGTTTTTCTGCTCCTTTGATTAAAATGTAGGTTCACATGTGCACCCTCCCTCACAAGAACACGCCGAGGTTGGGTTCGGAGAGAAAAGGAAGATGAAGAGAGAGAGTTACGACGAGATTCTTAAAAACGCTTAAGAGCACAGCAAGGAGCAAATGTATTTGATGGAAACCTATTTCTTCCCTTTTCCGGTTTATTTAGTCCACCTTGCTAAATGTGATGGTTGAATTGTATTGATGTGATGTGCATCCACCTTCCCATTTCCCCTCCCCACTTTTTTTATCTTAAGGCATTATTCAACGAGGAAAAAATCTCAGAAGAGAGAAAAAGGTGGAAGTGGTTGGCTGGGTGGTTGGTTGGTTGATGGCTGCCGGTGAAAAAACTATCATTGTTTAGCTCAATGTAAAACACACTCACAACATGCGAAAAGATCCATTACTGATTTTGTTCGAAATGTCCCTTGAGAGGGGAGAAAGTGGTGCTGGTGTAACTTGCTACTACTACTAGTGCACACTCACATCTTCTTACCTAACGATAGGAAAGATAAAGACGGAGAAACGATGTAACACCATGGTATCGTTCTATTATTATTGTACCTCAACAGTAGGCACCATTTTGTTCGGAGCAGTTTGCAAGAAAAATATCGCCAAATCCCTCATGAGTGTTTTAGGGAATGGAAGACAAAAAAATTAAATCGCATGTAACTTTACATGTCTCCGAGTATCATGTAGTACTTAGTTAGTCAGCAGATATACTTATAAAATTCCAAAGACTGTGTTAGAGAGCACTAAGGGTCCTTACCCTCAATCTACCAGGAAGAACATGTATTCTCCCTTTGTTGGTGCTCTCGCCACTGAAACTTCCCCATTCTTTAAGTTGAGGCGTGTGCACTTCAAAAGATCACCTCTGAAGTACTCTCTGAGCAAAAAAAAAGTAATAAACTCATTTCTATAGTCTATGCTTCCTCCTCGCTCAAAGCGCAGTTTGGAAGGAACACACAGGAAAAAAATCCTTTTGAGGATGTCATTTAAAAAACAGGGGAACTCAGGTAGAAACGGATTCATGAATGAGGACACCATGCAAAGTGCCTAGGAGTAATAATGGGAGAAAACCCTTTGAATTCAGCAGGAGCTCCAAACAAAAAAAACGAAACGAGACCGGCGTCGGGTACACACTTAGAACTTGGCTTTCATGCACCTTTGTCATTCATGGAGTCGCGGGGAATGCGCGTTGGGGCGCGATGAGCGGAGATGACGAGTAGATATAAATGTGCATATTTTAAGTACGCACGGTCAAATTAATAATGCTTTATATGCCTACCTACTTTCACTTTTTTCTTTGATGGAGGGTCGGGTCATGTCATAAGTCGGGACTCATGAATAACAGTAAATAAGTATGCCAACACCATGATACAAAGAAATACACCATACTGATTTACCAGTTCTTTTTTGAATGGGGTACAGCGACTAAGCCACTACATCATTTATCCCGCATTCACGCACAATGTCAGTATTATTTAGGGACTTGTAAGCACCGGGGTATTTCCTATCACTCCAGGATTTGGAATTTCCATGCACTTCCTCATGGTTTTTTGTCTAACGCGCCAAAACTCTCTCTCTAGCGAATTGACTTTTGGCAAAGAATTGAATTGAATTGGCTGTTCCGGAATAAAGCCACTCATTCAGAGATGACTGCTTACTCGTTCACTCGCTCGCTCCCCTGACGAATGCACCAGGATGAGGAGTTGAGCGTGAGCCGGCTTTTGCGACAAACATACATATATATATCTAGCTTCTATCATTTGGTCGGATCTTTTGCCGTGCCACCCCCGAAACCAGAAAATTTACAGCATAATTAGAAAATTGGCTTTTGTAACAGCACTTAATCGTAACACTGTTGGGTTGTTGGTTGGAGTATTTAGTTGAGTGGATTGGATGAATGCACCCACCCTTTCTACAAAAAAAGAAACTTTCTCTTTTTCTAGTTTTCCGCTCTCTTGATCCTGCGATGGCAAGCAAAAAAGTAGTACATACTCCGTATAGCCATATTCACTACTTTAAAGCTTTATTTCTATTTTTTTGCCGGAGTAATTGTGGTAGCATCCTGGTCCAAGTCCACTTCTGGGAAAACACCGCTGCAGGCTCGTGTAATGTGATGTGTCTGCCTACTGTAGTTTTTAACCGGTTTCGTTTTTCGAAATGCCTCGCAGCTCTACTTTCTTCACGAATCGGGGTATTGTGCAAGAAGTATCGCGTAATGGTTGCTTTCGCTGTGTACAATTTCTGTGCAAGAAGGATGGGATCCACAATTAAGGTCTTAGGTCTTGTATAAGTACTATGTATGGTCTGGATTTTCTATCCTTCTTCCCCATTCACTCCCATCTTAATCGTGATCACCATTTGCCATCATCATCCTATCCCATCCCATTCCTGCCGCTGTCGTCGTCGTTTTCGAGCTTTAGTGCCGTCAAAGACAATGAAACAAAGCCTGGTAGCCAAAAGCAGTCATTAGCTTATTCCAAACTCGATTTTCTTTTGTTCACAACAAGAAAGAGAAAATCTTGGGAGAAGGCAGACTCGAAATAATATTACACGTAATAAAATCAAGTCTCGTTAAGCCCTTTCTCTACCATTGTAGCTCCAAATCTCCCCAAGTTTTTACAAGAATCAAGAATTTAATTCTCATTATTTCAACAACTCCACAACCCCTACCACAGCCCAGGTCCAGGGCGGGAGGATTTTGGGCAAAACCTAGAGAGACTACCACAAATAACTTCTTCCGTTTAAATACTCACGGATCCGTGGAAGTTGAAAAAGACTCTTTCCCTTCCTTCAATTCATTCACGGTGCAGTGGTTCTCTTAAGAGGCTCGATGTTCGACAACCATGGAACCATTATAATATAATAATGAAAATAAGAAGTCTTACAAAAGACCACGGTAATCATAATGGGCGAAACGATTTCCCCAAAAACTTTCCATAGAAATTATTGTAAATGGCCACCAACGATTATGCAAGATTCAATTGCGCAATTTGATTGAAGTGGATTGCATTCCTTACTACCCCAACTGCCTAAAATGTAGACAAGTGGTCTCGAGCTATTGTGATGAATTTCGAATTTTAGAACCGTGTTTGGAAGTACCCTCTCCATTCATGAAGCAATCTTCGTCATTAAATACGCAATCCATATCCAGACTTCATTGTGCCTTCTAGGAAAAAATCTCTACCATCGAAAGCACTCATTCCATATTCCAAGAATGAAGCTCTCGAATACTTATTTTTGCAATCTATTATGCATGTCATATTGTTCCAGAGATTTGTCTCGGGCGGACAATGGGAATTTAGAGAACCGACGGAGTCCAAAGCCCGCCCCCAATGAATGAATGAATAAGCGTCTGCCCACTCTAGATGAAAATCGCGAGAGAAGAAGAGAAAGACAGACTGTGGGCCTATAGTAACTGTGGCAGTTCCATGGTTTTTCAAAAGCAGGGAGGGCAAGCACCCTTTGATTATCTGTAGATGATTATTATACTTTCCCCGCACAACATCCATTCCGTAAAAATTGTCTATTGTAGGGGACAAAGAGAATTAGGGCTCGTTATCGCAAAAAACACAGGAAGCGGCTTCATTCAATGAGCGTGTGCCTTGAATCGAAAGTACTTCGCCGCACATATTTCGCACACCATACCATACCACACCAGACAAGACGACTCACTCTATTTCGCACTAATCTAGAATCTCCACCAACTCCCAGAGTACAAGACTGGAAGTAAAGCTACTCCAGAGTGCACAATTTTTTCCAGCGTGATAAACTCCAGTGAAAAAGGAAGTGGTGGTGGAGGGAGGGAGCAGTAGTAAGTAGTACCATCTCAGTAGTCACAGTCAGTCGTAGCGTTGCATAAGTACGCAGGGGACTAAGTGGATTAGGAGTAAGTCCTAAGAACAATAAAGTCCCCGGATTCCTTTCCTTGGCTAATCAGAGAACTCAAGTGTACTGTCATGTACATAGAGATTAAATCAGGGCTTCAAGTGCCTCTCTACAAACCAGTCACTTTCCCTCTCACTTGTTTTGCCAACAATATATAAAAAATACATACATATATCCACCACCGCAGTATTCATTCATTCAGTAGCACCACACAGTTTTAATCTTAAAGGTATTCCCGCATTTTTCATAGCCATCTACCCCGCGGAAGTGGCAGTTGCCAGTATCATGCCCCACTCCATCCTAGGATTTTTTTATTCCCCTTCATCCAAAAAAGCTGTCTGACTCAACTTTTGAAATCTGGGTTGCTGTGGTATGGCTTAGCATGGGTGGTGAAACGTGCTGCTAGTCTTCGTCTCACATTTTTTCCCTTATTTTCTGAGCACACAAATGGATGGCTTTCTCTGACATTTTTTGTTTAAAAACGCTCTTCCTCCTACTTCGAGTCACACTCCACTCATCTCCCCAGCTCAAGAGGAAAGGTGGGGACGGGGACATTAAAGTATGCGAAAATCTCGCGTAAAAACAAACCAGACTGGGCTGTCATGAGCAGGAGTTTTATGATCATTTGTGCTTGGGATACCCACAAAAAAACTCTTTCGTTCGTTCGGTGATGCTGATGCTGGCACCATTTGTCGATTGCACAATGTAATAGTGTCGTAGACTTAGGTACTTTTAACGTGGAAGTGAATTGGTCGAAGAAAATGAGGAAGTAGGCAGTCAGAGAAAATTTTTAGGAACGGGACTGTTTCCGTTCCTGAATTTTTTTCTTTTTGGTTCATGCATAATGCATTTAAGATTGGGATTACTTCGCGTTCTCTACGCAAAAGGCTGTGTGTGTATGGGGGAATGATATTTTGTTAGTGAACATCTCATTTGTATTCTTCAAGGAAGTGAAAGACGTATCTAGTCTATCACAGGGAGTAAACAGATTTTTTAGAGGGAGGTAGTAGATTACATGCGTGAGGCAAAGCTGAGGGATTTCAAGGTTTTTGTGATGGTTTTCAAGTTGTTTCTTAGGTGAGTAAAGTGCGTGAGAATCTTATAAATCATGAAAGTTTACGATAAAATATCTTTGAAGTTTCTTTGAAGAGGATGTACAATACGTCACAACAAGGTTTTGATTCAAGCCCGATGCATACTTTCACCACTTCCAAAACAAGTACAACTTAATATCTGAAAATTTTCTAGGTTCACGGATCTCCTATTTATCTTTAAAAATTGATTGATATGCATAATGAAGAAGTAGTACAAACAGAAAATTGATTTTTACGAACTCACCTGAGACGGGAACAAACAAGTTGAGAAATAAGCACGACTCACTGGCCTGTAAGTAAAAATGCCCAAGTAAAGTTAATACAATTATTAATACACCAAATAAAATTTTACCACATTGATCTTTAGCGTATATTTAGCAACTCATAGTTAAAATCTCATTTACATTTTTCAAGAAAGGAACAAGTCTCTTGAGCTGCGTAAGTCTTCCCCTAGGCATATACTTTAAAGCTTCTTCATCTTCGGACGTAGCATTAGTGGATTCAGAGTTACTAGCACTCCCACCCGCCCCAGTCTCATCGGATTGGCCTAGGCCCCACGGCAGCGGTTGAGGACAAACTGGGGGGAAGTGTGCATTCATCTTAATCCCTGTCCAAGGTGCTGGCGCCACAGGAGGCATAAGTCTAAGTGATCCCAATGGAGGGGATGCAAACGGTAACCCCAGAAAAACTTCGACGCCTTCGTGATGCGGAGGAAGAAACAGGAATCCACGAGTCAGACCCTGTCGCGTGGTTACCACTCTCGTGCTCCACTGCCGCGTTTGTGCTTGTGAGTGGGGACATCCGACGGGAATTGTGATTAGGAGGAACAAGAGCCACAAAAGGATTTTGACACTTTTTACAGGAAGCATTTGTTGTCCGTAGGAACAATCAGTTTCAGATCCAGATGAACAATGACATGTCCCTAATGATGATAAATAACGAGTTGGGGATGAATCCAGTAAAGCAAACAATCGATGGATTTTAGTCAAACTTTTCTTCCCGTCACGGGACTCCGTCTGTGTGTTCCTCTGACAAGAAGACAAGAAAAGTCTGCGCTCACTCGAGCGAGTCGCCGTAGTCATCATCATGATTATGGTTGGTTGTTATTATTACTTGTGTTTTCCGCCGCGTTTGTTTAGATATCCATGATGAATCAAGGCCTTTCTCCCTCGTATTTCACGGAATACACTATCGGATGATATGAGACTTTTATCTCATGAGTAGTAGAAGAAGCGAAGACATGTTACTTTCTCCAGCCATCCACTAGGAAAACTAATTTAAAGAATATTGGCGGTTTTCCCACCGGCAATTTTCTAAGTGGAGAAGATGATGATGACGGAAATAATAACAGGAGTGCCAGAGGCCTCAGTCTCTGTTTTGCTGAATCTATTACGCTTCTTCTTCTATTTTCCTTTCGTCGACGATGATGATAACGCTCGCTGGGATGATGCATGCTCCCCAAAAGTTCGCGAGGATTTTCTTGGGAATATAAATAGTAATAATAATGATAACAAAAGCAACGGCAATTTCATTGTGTACCACTCCACTTAAAATATCCTCCCCGCTTTGCAAAAGGGATTTTCCTGAATATCATTCTTGTTCTTCTATCCTTCCTTCCTCCTTCATTTTTCCTTTTTGGAGCAATAATTTCTGCTCAACAAACAATAAAACACTACTCCTTACATCATTATTGGCACAAAAGCAAATATTCTTCTCAGCCAGCACTAGGATGATGATGGTGTGCTTTCCTCACGCGCTTTTTCGGCGCAGGAATCAAGGGCCATCCAAGATCTGAGGGATGAAGAAGATGTGTGGGATTCGCTGTCTGCCCCTCGAAAGATGAAGAGCTTTAGAGGGAGCATTTACCTAGGCGCTTCACTAACCCTCAGTACGGCACAAGTAAGTATACACACCATACCACTAAAAAACTTTGCAATATTTTTTCCTTTCTTTAATCCCCCGCCTAGATGGAGAAAGCATCAGTAGAAGTAGAACGTACTTATTTGGGGAAGTACTTCCAGTCGTTCGCTAATCTAAGCTGAAAGTGAATCATTGAGCGTTGGAGAATTCTTCTTTTTTGGGTAATTTTTAAATTTTAACCACTCTCAAACACTGCTGAACTAGAACCCTTGTCCAAAATATTTTCGCTGACAATCCATAAAAATTACTGCTTACTCGCATCCACTCTCAAGATAAAAACAAAAGTAATGACTCATGAGTCATGACTCACTTATTTTGCGTCGCACACTTTGCAATTTTAAAGGGGTGGCACTCCAACTCCAACTGATATTTCGGGATTTATATCTCTATTCCGGCGAAAAGAAAAGATCAAGGATGGAGATGGCGGATGGCGATGATGAAGAGATTGTTGTTGAACTTGCAGAAACGATAAAAGTGTCGAGCAAATCTAAAAAACAATTTATTTTTTAGTCCAACCGGGAAAATATAAAAAAAAGTTGGAGAAAAGGAAAACTTTTCTTTAAAAAATAAAGCAAGCACAAGCACCGCGTGAAAAAAAATATTTCCGTCGCCACCGTATTGTTTAGCAAGAACCCCTAGATATTGCAAAATCCTAACCGTCGATTTGCCCTATTCATGGTGGTGGGAGTAGAAGTGTCCAAGAGGAAAACGGGGAACTTGAAAACGATTTATCTTCATCTTTCAAACAAATGAGATCACTGAGAAGGCTTATGCCTCCACGGACAGTTGAAGCCGAAGCACAAAAAATGGAAGGGAAGATTTCCGTTGTTTAGCACTGACAGAGTGAGTCGAAGGAATTTATTTTCATCGTTCGTGCAACCTAATGCGTAAAACGGTTGAAATGATAGTAAAGTTGTTGTTGTGCACTGCGAACTGCAGACACTAAGATCATCCTCTCATACGACAAGATAAAAATATGTATCAAACATCCGCAGTCATCGAATTGAAGCGGAGAATTCATGAATGATATTTGAAAACAATCATAAAGGGATGCAGCTTTCCACTTCACTATTTATGACACCATCTGCATTTGACTGAAGATGCTTTGTAACTGACGATAAATGCCACTTAAACCTAAAATGGTGCACGGAGAATGTGTGCACAATCTTCTCTCATGAATTTTAAGAAATCGTATAATTCCTATAAACTTTGATTACTTTCCCCCTTATTTCCAGGAAATGTTTTTCCGGCTTGAGGAGTTGGTTTCTTGAGTATGTATATTCATTTCTTTGCGCGTGTTCATTTGAGATTGTAAAGGAGAGGGCCGTAACAAATTGCCCGTGGGGACTCCTCTCCAACTAAAATGAACAAAGAAATGTTCAGACAGCTGAAATTTTAATGAGGGAAATATGTTCCGATTCCGAAACCCGTGCACACAATACAATGCAATCACTCCTAAATAGTGGAGTTGGCTACACACGCAAAAATTACTGCTGGCTTCTTGGAGCCATCCTGGAATGAGGAAGTAGTAATTCTGATCCACTTCCAAACATCGTGATTCCTTATGCTGTCTTGTCTATCAGACACTGTCACTTTTCCCTTTTTGGAGGGGCTTCTTAAACAAAGGGTGGCTCATTGAAAGGAAAAAGTGAGCACTAATTAAACTAGTTTTTTTCTACACAGCAACTTCTACTTCAGGTTCCAGTCTATTCTCCTGAGCACTGTTGGTAGACACGATTAGAATGCATAATGGATAAACGAAAACAAGAACAACTCACTTAGTTAAGCTGGAATGGGATTAGTTGATGCGCTTGTTTCTCTTCTTTACTGGGGAAAGAGAGAAATTTTGAGGAGAAAATGCCAAAACCAAGGGGTGGCAGGGCAGAATGGAACCCCTGTTGCATGCGTTTTTGTAGGCTCACTAACTCCGCGTGTGAGACTTACTCTTTGTGCTGTGCATAGCAGGACCACTCGGAGTCGACTGGAAGAGTTCTATCCTAGAAACGGATGTTTTAACCGAGGAAGAAAAAAAGTTTCATATTCGCTCATTGGGGTGGATTGGACTGCCAGGAGTTGGCGTGGTTGTGCCTTCCTCGGGAAAATGCATGGAGTTTCTGCACTAAATCTTCGAATCTCAATCCTACGGCTCTGATCATAAAAGCCCGTCTGAAATGTCGTTTCAGGTGAACAAACGCAAATATTTCCGCGCATATCAGGAATGTGCAATTTGCACATTGTTTTGTCATTGAAATTAACTGGACCGTGGGACTAACTAAGGAGAGTTGAAAATTGCGAGCAAAGCTGCAGAAAGCGATGGGATGGGAAACTTATTGAAAGAGTTCTGAATTGTTCAAATTCCTTCGCGAAATGTTCACAATCCGACGCATTCGCCGTAATTTGGTGTGTGCATGTGCTTAAAATTTCCAGCAAATTAATGAGATTTTTTCAAGCAACGCTTGAATAACACCCTGAGAGAATGGAAACAAATCTAAGGCTGAAAAAGGTGAAATCTGTTCACATCCCACACGGATGAATCGACAATATTATTTTTGTTTTCTTGGTGTAACCAAGTACTCACCGAGGTTTCTGAACGTGTCAGGTCAACTTGTGTAACAAACTTCAAATATCACATCACCAGAAAAATAAACTTTTCTATCAGGGGGAGGGCGTGACATCAACATCACGAATGGAAAGTAAATAGTAATCATTTGATCGCAACCCTTTTTTCCCGACAGTTCCGAGAGAAAACATCCCATATTACTTCCTTGCTCTCCTTGATCCTCTCCCTGTCAGCGGATAATACAGACTGCTGATATTAACGAAGAAAATATCGGAGATGAGCCGAAGTTTATACGCTCTAAATATCATTTTTATCGCCGCTTCAATGCATGAATCCACGATTATCATAAACTTCATCTCATATCTTTCCCCAAGAACAAATTTTTCCTGATGAATGTATGTCCTTATGTGATATGATATCATAAGATTCAGGTTTTAAGAAGTAGAAGTAGTGGCTTCAAGGGTGCAGTGGTGTTTTACGTATAGTTCAGTATTAGTTGGAGAATACTGGTAGCAGTATATAGTTCTCTCCACGCTCGCCGTGTTTAATCGGTCGAGCAAAGGCAGCAAGGCAAGATGTGAGACTTTTCCCTAAAAATATGATGAGATTATGCTCTAAGCCTTGCGTAAAGAGTATTATTGTTACATGGGTCAACCATAGTGCGCGCAAATATTAAATTTCCATTTTTTCCAATTCAGAACATAACATGACACCAGTAAAAGTTGCTGCATGTGCAGATGATGCGTGAAAAATTCTGATTTTCAGCGATCCTCCTCAAAAAAAGCATTGCTCAATAACCATGATTTTGAGTTCGAGATGCTGCAATATTTGGCCAATAGTTAAGTAGCATGCTGGGAAAATTGGAGATGGTTTGATCGTCCGGAAATAAGCTCTGTACAGAAAAATATTCTGATGAGGCATCGTAAAATTTCAAATTGAAAAGACAATGCAGCACAGCCGAGGGCCTGCTTTTCGCTAGTCATTACACTTCTCGAGGAAAAGGATTATTTGATCCTTATCTGAGTGAGTAAAGGCTCATTTCATTTAATCTGCAAGAACCCAAGGATGCATGATGTGCATAAACTTACCATGCGAAAATAAGATTTTTTCTTCACTGTTGTTTACTTAGTTTCGTACGAGAAAATCTCATTATATTATACGAGCAAACATTTTGGTCGCTGGAGGAAATCCTTCACGAAATGCTTCCTTTTCGAGTCCCTGAGATTATTTTATGGAATAGACAATTTTCCATGCAATTATCGATATGGAATCATTGAAAACATACTGAGTCGTGATGCATTCCTTACCCTTACTTTTGGAACGTTTTTGGTCGATGACTAGCGAAAAGTTTTTAGTGAGCATATTCAGCAAAAAATTATTTCACAAGCTATAAGCATATATGGACTGAGCGGATTTTTCACTTTACTCTTTGCTCGCTGATTATCTAAAACCGTAAAAAATTACATTGTTCAATGTAAATTAGGTAATGTGTTTAATGGTTTCAAAAATCGGATACTGTTTATTCTTCATGGTTCGAAAACTTTTCAGAAACATGATCTCAAAAAAAGTGCTAAATGACTGAGTTTGACAAAAGATACACGTACAATACGTAATTTATTTTTTGAAATAGCAGACAATTTCATGAAGAAATATTGTCTACGCATTTTCTCAGTCATAAAGATTAAATCTTGGTTAATGTTGTCATAAAAACTGTTTTTTCGGTAGAAAAAACAGACTAGATCGAGTTTATTCACCCTTTACGTGGGAGTCTGAATACTTGTTCTCCGAGTGAAACTGTAGACGCAGTAAAATGTCAATTTTTTCTCGCCATAATGGCTCTGCGAAGCAAACACTTGAAAAAGTACCTACTTACTGAAATACATACGTACATTCATTTTTTGCTCCAGAAATACTCCATGTTCCTATGGTGCTAACAGACGTCCTTTCTAATTTGAAGATGATGGCGATAAAGATGACGTAGTTATGGAGAGAGCCGAATAAATGCCCTTTTCCTTGGCAGCATCCCATCCCAAATTATAAATGGCAGATATAATGATGTAAAGGAGGAGTAATGATATATTTGGCAGTGCTCATCCGACACCAGTTAATTGTGAAATATCACTCACTTAGCGATCGTGTAGCAGCAGGAGCACATTCGAAACCAACCCACCCCGACCATTCTTCTCTAGCCGGTTGCTCAAGCATTTCGAAGAAGAGGTAAAATTCAGGAG
>JAHZNH010001255.1:0-11273 GCA_027744355.1 Tyrannoseira gladiata
TACATAGTATTAAGTAGGAATGGCATGTTCCCTTCCGTGGCTTCCCCACTTGATGAGATGATGGCGATGGAGTTTATCCTTGAATCCGGGGTAAAGCCTCGGAATGGAATCTTGAAAGGAGGGAGAAGACAAGCCCTCCTTATTTAGAAGTGAAAAGTGGGGAAGGAGCCCTCCAAAAGTGTTACGGGTTTCGGTTGCCTCGATCGAGTAAAGGCTAGGCGGTTAGTCGACTTCTTCTTCCTAAAAGTATTATTGAGACTTCTCCCCGAATCGAGTGAAGGGTATGACTGGAATAAGAACGTGTCCAAGCGGGCCCACCATGAAAAAAAGGAGAGGATGGCTGGATGGATGGAGGGATAGGTGCACAAACCAAGGCCTCCAAAAATCCCTTTGAAGCGACCGGAGAGAAAAACATAAAGCCTTTTGGAAAGGGAGCGCTTTTATTTCCAATTGAAAAAAAAATCCCCCATTCAAAGCAGGCCAAAGGATCGACCCTCAGTGTTTACTTGGAAGAGCTGGTGGAAATTCTTAAGGAATTCCTTTCCATTTCCATGAATAAACAGATCGGATCGGATCAAGGCGGATGGACTTGGGTACTTATGCAAGCGAGCGAGCGAGCCAGCCAACCATCTTACCTTGGATCGCTCCAGTGGGAAACTTTGTTTTTAGGGGGGAAGATGGAGTTTGAAATTATGTGGAAGTCGTGACTTCACCCATGGACATGGAGACCCTTAGAACAAACGCACTTTTTTCCGGTCCTGACTTTAGAAAAAAAGGAGGTCGCTAGAGGAGAGCACGAGCACGGCAGCCGTGACTTTGAATTTGACTGGTGGGGGGACATGCATATGCATTGCATTGCATTGATGTGATGTGATGGGGGTAATCAGCAATAACCTCCGCCTTCAATAATACCTCTGGAGGAAAGTAATCACTCTGCTTGTGTTCCAGCACTACAACATTTGATTTGGGAGTTGCGTTCGCTGAAACGCTTACGCACCAGCTGAACTGACTAAATGGTTGGCTGGCTGAAGGGGGGGAGTGGTCGGATTGGCAGGCAACGGTCTTGGTTTTTTCCTTCGCTTCTTGAGGGCTCCTTCTGGGTATGCATTAGGGCACTGGAAATGCTTGCTTAAAATGGAATTCCCCGTGGACACGGAACGGGTTGAACGAGCGTGGCGTGGAGGAAACATGCCAAATTAATTAATGATGATGAGAGCAACAAAACAGTAAGGAAGCATTCCTCACGACCAGACCACACCACTCCAGACCAGTGGAATCGACAGAGTGAGATGTGAGGAGAGCGAATAAACTAGAGCACAAGAATAAAATATCACGGATGAAATGCTGGAATGTGGTGGTGGTGGCAGAGGGAAATCTATATGAAAGTACTAACTGTAACAAGTAGCAGGAGTTGAAGTTGGAGCACGATGGTGCGACTAACTCCATTTCCGCCTCCTTTTACTCCTTCCCCGAAAAAAAATTTGTTCTTCGTCCGCTCCTTCTTTCTCCATTTGGTAGGATGTGTGGATGAGGAGTCCAATGAATCATGTGGAATGGCTCTCCGCTGGATCTCGATGTGGAGTGGAGTGGGAAGCCCAAGAACATTTTTATTATATTTTCCTCCGGATTACACAACTCCGAAGGAATGGATGGAGACGGGTAAAGCGACCACAGACGGCACCACATACACACCGGAGTTGAAAATGGGCATTTCGTGAAGAAGGTGAAGGAGGATGATGGTGATCATGATCAACATCATCATCCACCTCCTCCTCGCCAAACACCATGGTCGTCGTCGTTATGTCATCATCATCATCAGCATCACCTCCACCGCTACTACCACCATATCATCCTCCTCCTCCTTTTCAATATACAGGTTCCGCTCGCCAAAAAAAAAACTGGAGCGAGTGAGGATCTGGAGAGAAATTTTGTAGGAGTAGGGGTATCCTCCTCCTTACTCCATTTTTTTTTTGTGGAAAATGTCGGTGGGATCGAGTCGAGTGGAGTTTGAGTGTTGCTCGTTGCTCGTTGGTGGTGGGGAATCCTCTCTGGCCCATTTCCAAGACTTGGCTGGAGTAGCATGGGTTTAATTTGTTAATTTGATTAATATCCACACACTAATGTAATTAAGGGGTCTCTCCAGCTTTGGATAACTCTTCGATCTCTATCCTCGCCCCTCTCCCTTGGTTATTTCGTTAATTATCAATTAACACACAGTAGGAAGGAAGGGAACGGGAATGGGAATGCGTGCGTGCATCCAGATCCGTCCATCCAACCATGCACACTCACTTGCTTGCTGAGTTCTGAGTTGCTTGCTTCCAAGAAAAAAAATATTGTTATGCGCGAATAACACTCTCACAAACTTGATCATCATCATGATCATCCTCATCATCATCATTTTGTCGTTTCGAATGGAATCATTCACCCAACTCAACTCACAGCTCGGTCCAGGATCATCTGTGTGTGTGTGCTCAGCCTTTTGGATTTAGTCTGGCTGGAATGGTGAAGTGGCGATGTCTGGCTGGAGCGCGTTCCCATGTAGCATTGGTAGATGCGGAGTGATGACAATGGAGAAATATGTGCGATTTTCAAGAAGGCCATTCATCCCCCCACTGAATAGGGTTTCGACCGGGACTTCTTTGCTCTTTCAATTTTCCTCTTTGCTTCTTCTCAACTCCCTTGCTGGAATGGAAATGGAATTGCTGGAATGATACTACGTCTTTATTTCCACACGAGGAGACTCAAATTTTCTAGATGGAGACGAGACCATGGCAAATCCAGTGCCGTTTTTTAAGGCCTCCTCCGACTCCGTCTCTTGCTCTCGTGGGTATATTTTTTCCCCTCTTCCAGCAGGAAAACATTGCTTTCCAGCCTGGTAGCTGGTAGACTGGAGTGGATGGGGAAGGATGCTGCGGATGAGTTAAGCAAAGTGCCACTTCCTATTATTCGCGAGCACATTATCTTTCTGAAGGAAAACATTGCTTTCCAGCCTGGTAGCTGGTAGACTGGAGTGGATGGGGAAGGATGCTGCGGATGAGTTAAGCAAAGTGCCACTTCCTATTATTCGCGAGCACATTATTCATACACAAAAGGGGAAAAAAGGGCCATTCGGAGGAACGAAAGACGCTTTCCCCAACTCTTCATCCTCATCCTACTCTCCTTCCTCCAGCCGGCTGGAAAGGAAAGTGCATCTGTGAAATGAATGTGTGCTTGTGTGTGCAAGCTGGCACATCCCTACACGCATTTCAATGTGTATGGATGAGTTAGATTCTCGGCTGCGAAGAGAATGTTTGAAATGGAATGGATTAAGTGAAAAAAAAGAATCTTGGGTGAGTAGTTGAATTATGACGGCTCCTTTAACCCTCACAAGAAATTTTGAAGTGCCTAATACTTAAATGCTCACTTCTCACCAGAATGCTCAAAAAAATGAGTTAAGCATCGCAACGCCGGCAATAAAGAAGGAGGATGAGGATAAATGCCTATCAGAAAGATTGGAGACTTGAGTAGCTATCGCCCCCGTGAAATTTCCATCGAGGGGAAGGAGAAGATGAAAATTAGGAGTTTTCTTTCAAAAATTGAAAAATTCCCCGCTCGAGCTGGAGATGGATAGAGGGTGGCGGGGAGTGTGAATGGGAGAGTGGGGTGCTCACGGTTAATTAACTCATTGGAAAATTTCCGGAATTAGCAAGCATTGATTTTGTTCCTGGAAAGTTATTATCGAGCTAATGGAAGCGAGGGTGGGAGTAGTAATATTTATCGGGAAGATTTCGTATTTTTTGTGAGCTCGCTGGAGAACGATCTTCTGATGAGTAGGCTGATCACTTATTATAATTAGATCTTCTGCTCCCTAAATTCTGGAGTGAATACGTACTTAGGTACTTCCTCAAAGCTCAAACATCGATGAGCGCTCAGAACGATCCCATACCCCAGACACTCACTCATTAATTTCCTGGAGAGCATCTTGTGGGGCTTGGGATCCCCTTTCCTGAATGGAAGTGATAGTCGGAGAATCTTCCAGGAAGAATCAAGGGGCTCACTTTTTCGTAAACGTTGTGAATATGTACTCGATGGAATATCGCTTCTTGCAAGGTTGGATGTTTTTATGCCCCTATCATTGCATCAGGAGTGTGGCAGACAGTGCAGTCGAGAAAGTCGTAATTCTCCGGTTTCTTACAATCCGAGTCGTTTATTGTGCTTGACCGTGGCATTTCGTTGTGTACTTTATTTGAGCGACTTTGAGTGGATATGGGTAAACAAAAAGGAAAAATTTGGAAGATGAGAATAATCGGCTGCGGTACAGTCTCCCATCTCGAGTACGCTTTAACTGTCCACTCCCATTAGGACTTGGGAGCGGGAGCGATGCGATGCGATGTTCCTCTGCCTCTTACCAGCCGAGAAGAGAACCTGGAGAGCTGGGAGTAAGTAGTAGTACTTACTAGCGGTGGTGGTGGTGTATCATTGGCACGTCACCTCCCATATTTTTCCGAGGGGATGAGTGGACTTGAAAGTGAAAAACAATGATGATACTTTCCACTCAGCCAGCCAGAGAGAACGAGGAGAGTGTGTAATGTGGGAAGTGGGCTTAAGAGTAAATGATTTCCCCGATCTATGTCTGAGAGAGGGATCGCGATTTTTGAGCGCTGGGACTTCCACTCGTGATCGCTTTGGGACTAGCTCGAAAAAAGAGAGAGAATTTTTTCCCCCGAAATGGGAAGCCAAAGCCATACCAAGCCAAGCCGGGAGCTGGCACGACACGACATCACACTGTCCCCATTTAAGTAGGTAATTCTCCCTTCCTCGCGCATTCCCCATCAGCCACCACTAGGATTTAGTCGGAATGGAGGATCAGGATTGGATCGGGGAGGGGGAGAGAAATCCATGCAAATGAGGGGAGAAGGAGGAGGGCGCGCGAGTGAAAACGATGGAGATTGATTGAAGATTTGCAATTGGATTTTCCATAAGCTTCCCCCCGTCTCCATGGAATGAGTGAGGGAGTGAGTGAGTAAGCAAGGAAATGTGGAGACATTAAGCACATCAGACTGAAGAATATGGATAAATATAATGGGGAGGAGAGGGAACAATTCGGAAGTATCATCGGTCACACGGTGGGAAAATGGAGTGGGATTGGATTGGATTGAGATTGGAGATCCTTCTCGATTCTAAGTAGTGATCGCTTCGCGGGAAATTTTTTTTCAAACAGAAGAAGGAGACATTGCAAAGATGATGATGATTATGATCATGATCAAAAATAATTTCTTTACGCTTCAGACTAGATTGGGCAAGTGAGTCAGTTTATTGACGTTGTTTTTTCCCACGGAGGGAGCAAACAACAAAAATAATATTAAATGCTGGTGGCGCTCCATTCGATATGAGATCATATCTCTCGTGGGAGAAGAGAATGAAGAGGTTAATGCACCTTCGAATGAATCAGGCCTTGGGCGAGAGGAGGTGGAGATCATATTGGCTTGGTTAGTTGGTTGCTTTACTTAAGTTCCGAGTGAGTCGTCTCTCTCCTTCTGAAAACAATGGGATGAGTTACGATGCGATGAAATGAATGGAACCGAATCTCCAGCTGTATTTTGCATTAATGAATAGGGAAAATTTTTCATGTAAAGCGGCGGCTGTAAAAATGGAAGCGGAGCTTCATGAACCTGGTGGGGATGGTGAAGCTACTTACTTATTACACATGCTCTTTCCCACAATTCAGAATGGGAGGTGGTGGGAAAGCTGTGGAGGTATCTGGATCACGATCACGATATCATAAGGCATTTTCTCTTTCAGCTCGAGTCGACTCCAACTCAGTCAGTCAGATCCTCTCATATTCCTTCCTTCAGTGGTGGTAATAAGGTGGGAGACTTTGGAATGAAGTGCGTTCAAAAAAGAAAAAAAGAAAGGATTTTTTATGGGGGAGAACAACTCCAGGATTATTAGGTAATTTTTTTGCTGGGAGATGATGCTCACATTCCCCCAATGAGAGGAAGCTGTGTTGCGTAGCTTAAAAATACGAGTAAGTAAGTGAGTGAGTGAATCTAGAAAATGAGGAAGCAAACCTGGAGCTTTCAGCTTTTCTCACTTTCTTCCTCCTCCAAAAAAATGCACGCATTCTTCCCTTTCAGTTGTGTTGGTGCATCCACGCTCCCTGAGTAAGCAAGTATTCATGCCTACGTACAAAAAAATTTATGAGTGGATGTGTGAGTGAGTACTTTTTTCGGGATTTTTTTTTCGATTCCACTCGAAAGCTATATGAGAGTGGAAGAAGGAGAAAGAGAGAGAGTGTGTGTGTGTGCTTCCGAGATTGTGTGAAAAGATTTAAATTCATGGTTGTTACACGGAAAAGGATTTGCATGTTTGATGCTTCGCGAGCGACCACAAGTTTAATGAGCATATTTATTTAGTTCGACAGCTTGATCATTTTCTGAGGGAGGAGTGGGGAAGGGTGTAATATCGTCATGGAACTCGGGAGCAGGGAACATAGGCTGTGCACATAGGTTCAGGTGATGGGAAAATTGAAGATTTTGTGCTCCCTGCTTATTTGGAGGTGTGAAGAGTAGAATTCAATTCCAACGTGCTTCTTGCATGCGAAATGAGCTCGCAAGAAGGTTCAGCAGAGCCAAACGCCAGTGAAATGGAACTGGCCGATTTTGGACTGGTGGGCTTCATTTCAGGGAAATGATGGGAAAAAATGAGGAGGAATATGCATAGTTTAAGTACTTCTTTTCTGAGTAACTAGGGTGATCTCATTCATGGTGAATATTTATTCATTTGATCCTAGGTTCGGTGGTGGAACGGTAATAAACCTGTGGGAACAAGTGGAGCGGGTGGGGTGACGTCTGGGTTATCTGAGTAAGTGGGTGATCTCATTCATGGTGAATATTTATTCATTTGATCCTAGGTTCGGTGGTGGAACGGTAATAAACCTGTGGGAACAAGTGGAGCGGGTGGGGTGACGTCTGGGTTCGTGGTGTTGGAGAGCTTCCGGTGGGATTTCAGTGGGTCTTCTCGATTGAAGCAGGGATCATCGGCCAAATTCCCGCGCAACTTCACCTCTGACCGGGGAGTGGGCTTGAAGACGTCGAGTCTGATGGTGATACGGACAACTCCCCGGGATGCGGGCATGTACACCTGCAGAGCGGAGAGTAGGGCGGGAGCTGCGTCAGCGAACTTCTCGGTGATTGTGGTACAAAACAAGCAGGAGCATCTCACAGGTGAGGGTGAATGGATCTATATCCGCACTAATTGCGAAATATTACTATGGCAGAAGAACGTCACTTTTAATGAAAGTGAATAAAGATGGGGAGGAAGGGAAACTAGCTCGTTTCCCCCTGAGTTATAAGACAGAAATTGCACCAATTTCGAAGCAGACTGAAACCTTAACTGCTCATTGTCTTTGAGGGAGGTGGGATGGGATGGAGGGGGCTTTCGCTATATTGGATTGGTTAGGACTGGACTGGAATGCGTAGGGAAAGTGAGTCCGCAGTGGACGCTCATAAAAAAAGGGAGAGGAATTAATAAGCGTGTTCAACAAAATAGGATTGGATTAGATGGGAAAGGATGAGACGAGGTGAATACACATCTCATAAACTTTGCATACCCAAAAGAATACCAGCGTGGTGACAAGAGGACGACGACGACAACACAATTACAACGCGAGAGGGTAAACACCTTCGAAAAAAAATGAAGTGAGATGAAGGCAACACGCCGCATAAAAATTGGAGGAAGGAAATGTCCTACTCTCCCCAGTTTCGCTGGAGGTGGATGTGGAGTTTGTCGCCTGACTTGTGGAAAGTGCCGGGATACCTAATCTCACATTCACGAGAGGAGCGAACCTTTTCTGGACTGACTGGGTTGCAGGCAAGCAACAAAAAAGAGTGAATGAGACTGACTGACTGACTGAGTCAAGTCATGCCATGCAATGCCAGTGTTGATGTTTTTTTTTACTAGGTCCTTAGCATCCAACCTTTTGTTTGCGCCACCATTATAGTAGCTGCTCGCCGGGAATAGGGATTTCTGCTGAGAGGGAAAGCAAGAGTCCACTAGAAAAAAATGGGAAGAGCCGGACTTGAAACTAATTCCATTAAAAATTATGTTGGGAAAGTGGCAGTTTTGGGGGAATTCACCCAGTTCCGCGGAGAAAGCAACCTGTGTGGAGCAGCAGCAACCGGTACCACAATTTTTTGAGTTGAGGATGATGATGACAACGATGAGGCTGATGATGATGATGATCACGACAACACTATCATTTTCCTCCATTCTGGAGAAAACGTATAAAAAATTTAAGAGGAATTTGTCGAGCTGAATAGTCCCTGGAGCGGGAGAGAAAAAAAGGGGGAAAATCCAAGGAAGGCGGGTGAGGTAAATGTCTGGTGTTGGTAGTGGTGATTATAATGGAGGTGGAAAGACTTGAGACGCTGGCCTGAGTGCCGATCCAGATCCCGATCCTCTATCCAAAAGGGTTTTAGAGAAGTAGTAGTAGTAGTGGTGGTGGTGGTGGCGCTTTGTTGGTTCCTCGGAAGTGCATCTAGCTAATGAGGTAGGTTGTGTCGTATCCTGTCTCTGTCTCTTTCTCTGCGGTTGGTGGTGTGGGGCAAGCTTGGGAAAAAGTGCGCGAGGTGCATTTCTTGCGGCGATCCTGCATCCTGGCACAAATACTCACCTTCCATCATCATCCACACTCCTAGTTCCTTCTCGGGTGGGAGATCTCCTCGCTCACGAGAAAATATCTAAGGTCAACCAACCAACCAACCCACTCACTCACTCGCTCACTCATAAGTGGAAATAAAAGCCTGCTCTCGAGACGGATGCATTACTTATTCAGCTAAAAAGAAGTTATTCTTGGAGTGTTTAGGTCCACCCGAAGAAAATATGTTTATGGGGGAGTTTTTATGGCCGACAGGAAAAATTGCAGTTGGAGAAATGTCACGAATGATTTAAAAAGATCGTTTAGCTCTCCCATCCATAGGGGGAAGGGGAGTCATACCCAAAAGTTCCACTTTTACTCCCTCCACTTTTCTCACTTTTCACTCGTCATCCATGTATGAAGGAAGGAAGGAGGATGAGTAGTGTTATGTCTGGAGAAAAGTACGATGCTGCTGATGCTGATGATGAGGATGACGACGACCAAGAAGACGATCGCAATGATGGTGATATTGATGCTGATGCTCGCAGTGGAAGTATGAAGTGAGCACAGCAACAATTTCATATTTCACATGTCGCTAGCTACCCCGCTCCGAGGAAACAAGTCCCGGGAGCTGGATCATCTCACTAGTTTTTTAGGAGTTTCTGGGGAGAAAATACGGAGAAGTACCGTATAGCGTGTCATAGTCATGGCACAGCATCAGCATCATATCAGATCATGAATGCGTGCACTCTGCAATATGCTCCCAAGCTCAAAAAATTTCAAGCGAAGGAAAGGACTAAAAAAATTTTTAGTGTGTTTTACATGATGCGGGAACATAAAAAAAGAAAGAGTGCCATGCCACACCAGACGAGAGTAGACCACAGTGCCGCTAATACTGCTCCCTTTTTTACGCCGGAGCTCATGAATATTTTAGAGACAATGAAGATATTACTTACAAGGAGGAGAAAAAAATGCACCAGAGAGAAAAAGAGAAGCAGGAGCGGCGGAGCAGGAGACTCGGAATGAGGGAGTATTTTTTACGAGAAATTTAATATGACACATGGGGACATAGTCTAATGTCGGTAATCAAGTAAATAGTTTAAACAGCTCTGCTCTGTCTCCGCCGTCGTTTAACTTTTAGCACACTTTTTTATTCTCTCCCATTTGCCGATGCTGAGGAGGGAAAAGGAACCTTATTACCTGTGAAGGACAGGTGAAGTCGGGACCGGGAGTGTGGTTGCAGCAGCCACCATAAAAGCGGTAGAAGTATTTAAGTGTGTAATGCTCCGGAAGTCGTTTGAAGGAACGAGGGATTTCGGATATTTTGATGTATTCCCCTGTATGGAGAAAGAAGGGAAAAAGCATGAGTATTTACACGCGCTGGGAATACAATGAACCATTAGAATAACAGTGATAATGATTCTTGTTAGTACTTTACCTCCTTAGTGCATTCCAGTAAAATAGTTAGAGTCCACCGACTGAATGAGCAAAAATCATAGTGTTAGGGAGCGTTACTGTTGTGCTCCTCGGTCCATTTTAGTCCAGTTCAATACACTCGAAGAGCCATGGAAAGCCATAATTGTTTGGGGAGAAAAGTCAAAAATGGAATATTGCGATATTCCAACTGGAATGAGTGGAGCCCGCCCCCGCGTCTGTGGAAGTAGTTTCTTGGGAATGGAGAAGGAAGGTCGTTGANTATTCCAACTGGAATGAGTGGAGCCCGCCCCCGCGTCTGTGGAAGTAGTTTCTTGGGAATGGAGAAGGAAGGTCGTTGAATTCACTGGAGTTTGCACTGCAGGCCTGCATGAAGAAGTTTTTCGAGGGGGAATTATTATGCATCGTAAAAACGTGTAAGCAAGTGTTTGTTGCTCCGGTATAATAATGTTTATTCAAAGCATTTCCTTATAACCTGAGGGAAAAACGGCGAGAGCGGGAGTGAGTAGCGAGCAGCGAGTCTGAAATGGGAGAAGGAGGCGAGCACCACCAAATAATAAGCGGTAGGAGAAGAAGTCGAGGCAGAAAAGGAATACGGATAATAAAAAAGAGGAAAACGCTCCCATTTTTTTCTCGCTCTTGAGAAAGAAAGTGCCCGTAACTTTGAGCCAGTGAAATGCTGTAGGAAGAAGCATCCAGAAAAGCGAGTACCTAAGCAGCTTCTCAAGCACTAATTCGTGCATGCTGGGGCAACGTGAGACGCGCATTAACAAATTTGCAGAGATGTGAATAAATTGTCTCGGGAGTAATACCCAGCTTTGATTTCTCTTCCGGAGAATGAAGATTTCTCCTTCGTACTTACTTAATTGCAGTAAGTATTCATGCAAATGCTTGCGAGCACCACTTCACCTACTCACTTCTATGATGAAAAAGGTCGAGCCAATGGAAGATAGAAAGGTCGTGTTGAAAACACATAAATAAATTTAGGATTCTACTTTAGCCAGGTACTCCCTGTTTCTTTTGTTATGCCATGCCACCTCATTGCGAAATGGGGTGGAGTGAGATGAGATGCAAAAGCAAATACAAGCAGTGCATTGGCTCCTCGAAAGTACTATTTAGCTTGTTTTCTCCCTTTAGTAATTGCTTCCATAAGTAAGTGGGCTTTCCTTCATCCACTTTTAGGGGGAAAAACATCCCAGGCATTTGCAACTTGAGCAATTAA